>PVLD010019756.1:0-35561 GCA_004027595.1 Dinomys branickii
ATCCCTCCCGAGTTCAGGATATCCACCTCCCTCCTCTCTGTCCTTCACATGTTGCTATATTGCCATGTCTGAGTGGCATTCCTCCGGGAGGTTCTCTCTCCGCTGCCCACCCGGTCACCATGGGTTCATATAACGTTCATCTATGCAAGCAGTATGGAGACACTCTTGTTGCTCGCATCAGTAGTCTGGGGTGAGTCCTGAAGTCTGTGGACTCGTCCCATTGCTGTCAGGAACAGGTGGTGATTGCGCAGGCCGCTGAGGCTCAAGGTGCTCACAGAGGGCGTTCAGGGTGAGAGCCAAAGCCCAGTGACTCAGTTCATGCTTCCTGCTTGATGCTGGAGTGATGATACCAGTTTGATTGGCACAGTATTTCATTCAACTGGGTGTCAGAATGTGCTCGGGAGCCCTGAAGTCTGAAAGAGATTAAGGAACTCTGTACAAACAAGGCATTTCTTTTCCTGGCTGTGGCCCTCTTCCTGGCAGCTGTCAAATGTGAAGCTTAGAACATTTCACACTGGTTTGGGGAGGAAATGTAGATGAGTTCAAAAAGCTTCAAGAAAATAGAATATGCTGGACAAGGGGACTAAGGTCACTGCCTATGAAAATGACTATGCTGACCTCTTGGACTATTTCAAGCAACTGACCTGGGTGATCTTCCTAAGGGGGAGATGAACAGGCACGGTGAGAGAAGGCCAGGTAAACAACTCATCTACAGCACACAGTGAAATAAGAGGTCGTAGTACCTGAGCAGGCCATTGAAATAGCCATGAAACCAAGCTCAATACCCTGCTGCAGATACTGTTTAACAAGCAGACTTAGGAGAGCCCAAAACAGCTCCCAGGAAGAACCAGTATCCAGAGGTTGAAGTTTGAGGGTAGAGTAGGGGCGGGGGATGTTCCAACGTTTTCTTCATGCCAACTGGTTCTTGGTACTCCATTGCTTCTTCTAGTTCAAGAATACCTAAGTGACGATGGGACCCAAAAGCAGCCCCCACATGTAAGCTGGACACGCTTGTGTCCACACAGCAGCCTAACGCCAGGCCTCCTCTGCCTGTGGCTGTAAGGCTGCATGAAGGACTTGGGGAACTCAAAGTCGTGGAATCAGTGGGGCCCTGTTGTAGTTTTGTACTCTATGCTTGATTTTTCAAGTAAGCTTAATGGCTTTTTAAGAACCTGGCTTGAAGCTCTAATTTTCTAGATCTTTTACAGTGTACATATTTATTATAATGGAGTTGTATTAGAACCTTGTTCATCTACTTACCAGAGCCCTTGGCTGAATTTTGAGAGTCACTGTAGAATTTTAACTTGCATCAAGGTACCAAGCAGCCTAATCTTTATAATTCAACTTAAAATGTAAAAGTTCCATTCTTTTACCTTGGTGTGCAGTGATCTCACTCTTGGAACAAGCATTTACTTACCTGGTTGCTTGGAGCGTTACTAGTTCAGGTTTTGTTGCCCTTTTGTTCTTCTACCATAAATAAGCCTTGGAACTATGAAAGAAAGAAAGGAAAGGAGGGAGGGAGTGAGAAAGGAAGCAAGTGAAGGAAGGAAAGGAGGAAGGGAAGGAAGGAAACATCAAAACATGAGGGAATACTTTTTAGTAAGTTCATGTTATTAGCTATTCCTATATCATATTCATTGTAGTTGATCAAGTATCCAGAGTCGAACTCAGGACCTTGCGCTTGCCAGGCAGGCTCTTGTGCTGCTGAGCTATATCTGGGCTAAAAGCAAATTTATTAAAGACTTAAATTAATATCCATTGAAAAAAATGAAGAGAGGCCTGTGAGTTTAAAAACAGATTTTTTTCAATTAGGAAAGCCTCATTTGAAGCACATTAAAAAAAAAAAAACCTGGGAAGGACTATAAAAGGTATTATGATGCTAATCTTAGCTGTCCACTCTTGTAGTTAAGAAATACCCAGGTAGCAAGTAAACGATTATTTCTGTGAGAGTGTTTCCGGAAGAGATTAGCATGTGAATCAGGATACTAAGTTAGGAGATCTACTTCTACTAATGTAGATGAGCAGGACCCAATCTTTGAAGCCCTAGATAGAACACAAGACAGAGAAAGGGTGAGTTTACTTTCTTCTTAAATCGGGGCATCCGTCTCCTGCTGCCCTTGGACACTGGAGCCCCTAGATTCTAGCCTTTTGGAGTCAGGGACTTACACTTGTGCCCTGCACCCACCCCTAATTTTGTTTCAGGTCTTTGTCCTTGGGCTGAGAGTCGTGTTATTTGTTCCTCCACTTCTTGGGCCTTTGGACTTGGATTGAATGACATCACCAGCTTGTTTGGTTCTCCAGCTTGCAGACAATGGCATACCATGGGACTTCTCAGGTTCCATAATTACATACGCCAATACCCATAATAAATTTCTTACAACATATCTATAGAAATTCTATTTGCTCTTTCTTTTGAGAACTCCAACTACCACAGATAATACTAATACGAGCAAAATTATAAATAAAAAGGTAAACCTCATATTTGCTTGCTTGCTCTTGATCTGTTGTAGTCATATCTGTCCCTTAAAGTCTTGCTCCAGTGCAGCCATCCTGAGGTCCCCAACCAGAAGCTTCCCCTGAGGAAAGGTGGTGCTTCCTCTCTCTCCTTCCCACTTCCCACCTTGTTTCATGGCTAGTATCTGTGTGTACTTAGCCTCTTTCTCAATCATAAAATCTATGAAAGTAGCATCTACCCATCTTCCCACATCTTTGTACACCTTATTCCACACAGCACCCTGAACATGGTGGAGTCCCATCATGTGCTTGTATGAGGGAATTCAGTCTCCTCATAAGAGTAAAGAGACAGAAGACTTGGAAGACACAGTGTTGAACAATAAAGAGTTATGATCAAGGATGTTAGAAGGGTTGTCCTCAGAATGTTATTTCTTTTGCCACATTGAAGGGTGGGGGATAGAGGTTTGGTAGATTCCAGGAAAGTGTAACAGAGCATAAGGTGATTTTGATTTTATGAGCTCTCAGGCCAATATATTAGATTATTAAAACCAAAATATGCCCTGATTAATGATTGCTGTTACCCAAAGCAACACAAAGAAAAAAACAAATGAACAAATTAAAAAGGAGGAAGTTGTGGGAATAGAAATTAGAGGTAAAATTTCAGAAGTATTATTTCAAAGAAGCCTTACAAACTTTTCCTGCCAAAGCCAAAGCCATTTATTTATTTATTATTTTGGGTGCTGTGGATTGAACCTAGGCCCTCCCACAGTCCGAACCCATACCCTACCATTGAGCTATACTCTCAACCCATGGGGATACCACTTTTTGTGACTGTTTTTTAAAAATCAAAAAACAAAACAAAAAACAAAACAAAACAAAACAACCAAACACCTTTTAAAGCCAGGTTTCCTGTTTCTACCTCCTGAAATCATAGTGAGTGAATCGCAATAAGCAAAATCAATAGAGCCTTCTTTCTGATTAAGTAAAGAAAAAGAAACCATGTCAATATTTACATCAGTTCTTTACCAAATAAGAAAAGACACACAGGCAAATAATGGAATCCTTCATGCTCCAAGGATCCTATACCTTCCCCATCCTGAATTTAACTTCAGTGCAACATATCTCTGTTTCAGATGAAAAAATTTGCCATGGTTTAGTGGTTCTTCCTTCCCTCCGCCTGCATAATGGACAGGAGCACCTTGAAAGCTGAAACTGTAAGCTCTCTGAGTTCAGGAACTAGGTCATAAATTATATATAAAGTCTGAGAAATTTCAAAGTAAGTATTTACTGGTATGATTTTATCTATGACGAGTCACAAAATTGTAAGTGTTCCCACTATCTTCTGTAAGCAGATAATTCCTCTCTCTTGCCTATTAAATACATTGTCTTATTTAAAGGAAATTTCTTTGAGTAGTTTTTTGGCTCACTGTCTTGCTTCCTTCATTAAAATGTAAGTTCCATGAGAGCAAAGATATTGTCTATTTTGTTCAACCAGTGTATCCTGGTAGACTACAACAGTGCCTGATACTCAGCAAAAACTGTCGAATAAGTGAATGAATGATTAAATGGCCAAGCATTGTTCTGATTGTGACTTTAAAGTCTTGTAAGCATTATCCTGAATATCTTATGTGTATACACACAAATATAACAAATATGACTTTTCAGTGACCTTCACCCCCTTCCAGCCCTCCTCACCAACTCATCATATAAACTAAGTAATTGTTGGCTATGCCTAAGCTTTCACTGAATAGAAAATGAAAATGCTTTGCTTTTATAAAACCTTAAGTGGGGAACTTGCTTCTGAAAAAAAAAGATGCTTGTAATACCAAAGAGTATTTTGTTTTATTAAATCCAGATTGTTGGGTGGAGTCCCCTAGCTAAAAGTCACTCTCGAGCAAAATGAATCGCTTGTTATTCTCACAAAGAATTTACAGGAAGCAATTTGTAAAGGTTGCCATCAGACTGAAGTCATTGTTGGCACTGGGAGTCAGTTTGTCGTCAACCTCGGAGCAATCATTTAACCTGGGTCTGCTCAGAGAAATCTCCCTAATGCAAAGAAAATTGAATTCTACCACCTCAGATTACAATCACTTTTTATATTATTTCAATTTGATCGTGGAGCTTGAAATATTTGACAGATCAGTTTCTCTCATCCCGCCGCTGTAGAAATATCTATTTTACATGTGCTTAACACTGGTCCTGTCATTACCAGCTTTTTCCCCAATAGCTCTTCAAAACCTGTGCTCTTTTCTTCTTTGTGCCCTGGAAGTTACTCTAAGCATAGCCAGGAAACAAATGGTTTGCCATCCTGTGTTGGCCCATTCTACCCAGTTGCCTGTGTGCTGGGCAAGCAGTAACAGCCAAAATAATAATAATAGTGATAATAATTCTATTGATCATGAATGAGGTGTCTTTCAGTCTAGCTGACAAATGAAAGAATTGTTCTAGGTAGAGTTACGGAGACATTGTTAGGCACAGAAACACTGGCTCTAGGCTTTGAAAAAAGACAGACAGTTCCATGCTCACAGGTTCCCCCGATGTGTTTATTTTCACTCCTTGGGAAAATAGGATCACAAGACTGAAACACTTAGATTAGTATCATTAGCAAACATTACACCAGGCTTCTATGTTTCCAAAACCAGTTTCCAACACCCAATTGAAAAACAGCGTTTTGACAAAACCAAAATGATCATTTTTTAGCCTTATCCAAGTAAGTAATGCTCGATTCATTTACTGATTCTGCCAGAATGTACAGAACGCTGTAAGCAGTCAGCACAGAGCAGGCTCTGAATATAAGGCAGGAACATCTTACTGCACAGACTTTCTAACTACTGAATGATGATAAATCAGTGTTTCCCTCACTACACGCACTGAGAGCAATCGTGCACTGACTTTCAAATCTCTCTGCTTGCCTTGGGTAGAAACCACCATCAAGCCTAAGTGCTGATGGATGCTGCAATTATCCCAGAAAAATACCGATGAGAAGTATGCGGCGCTCTCTCTCTCTCTCTCTCCTCTTTAAACACAATCATGCTCTTTGTTGAGCAGCTGAAATTGCTGTTTATGGGTCTTGTTATCCACTGTTCTGGTCTTTGGGCCTCCCAACTTGAAAAATATTTCATGACTGAATCAAGCCATATATTTGCTGACTGTCCCAAACAAGTGTGACCTGTTTGTTGCTGTCACCCTCCAAAAGCTGTGCTTTTGGTCATCTTGATGTGGCCTGGAAACACCTCTGTAGTTCACCTGTGGTTCCCATCACTTGTCATTCTACCACTGATTAGGCAGCTTCCTATCCACGGTTTAGAGGCACCTGAGCCAAAGAAATTAACTCGCTTTCATCATTTTTAGTTGCAGCTGACTAATAAAACTCTAGGTTTGCTCTTCTGTCTTACAATATAATTAATCAAAGTTAATTAGTGCGATATTCAGTTAGACATCTATTAGACACTTACTATGTGTCCTGTACTTACAAGTGTGGAGGATACAAGGGGCCATGCAAGTTTCAGTAGCCTAAGAAATTAATGTGCTTCTCTAGTTTCTCCCTAGTTTTGCAACTTTTAAACAGAAATTATTTTAAACTCCTGAAACCATAAGCCCTTCTTTTGTAATTTCTACTATTTAAATTTTTAAAAAACCTGGTCATCCCCTTAGGAGAACTGATTAAAACTCATTCACTATAATTTTTTTAACTTTCTTATTTATATGTGGATTTCTGGGGGGTATATTTATATGTGTTGTATGAAGTATTCAATCTTTAATTTAATTCAAGTTACTAATGAATGTTTCTCATAATATTATGTTCAAATTATTCCTATACTGAATGTTGCACTTGGTCATTTATTTAACCCCTATATATAATTGAGTTTATTCTTGGGGTTTCTTTATTGTTTTACTGACATTATTTTGTTTGCTCACTGTGTTTTCTCTTTTTTGTATAGTTTTTGTTATCCTCAACTTTTTGTTTTTTAAATATGAACATTATTCTTTCTAAATTCTAAAGAAGATATTGCTGGGTGTGGTGGCATGTACCTGTAATCCCAGCACTCTTGAGGCTGAGGCAGGAGGATTGCCTTGAGTTAGAGGCCAGCCTGGGGGCTACTTAAGCAAGTTCAAGGCCAAACTGCACTACATGAGAACCTGTCACAGAAAACCAAAACCAAACCAAAACAAAGCAAGAAAATCTCATGATTTTGTTTGGGATTGAATCAATTTTTTAAAATAACAGAGTCCACATCTTTATATTTTATTCTTTCTGCATACTATGGCCTAGTATATTTTATTCATATGTCCAAACACGAAATCTACTCCTCTTTATATGTCTTATTGCTATTTTAAATTGGATCTTTATTTTCAAATTGTTTTTTTCTAGCTTGTTGCTGTTAATATTCGAAAATCTTGCAGGGCGTAGTGGCACATGCCTATAATCCCAGCATTTGGGAGGCTGAAGCGGGAGGATCACTGAATCTGAGGGTAGTCTAAGCTATATAAGCAAGTACAAGGCCAGCCTGCACTATATAGTGAGTACGTAGTGAGACTCTGTCTCAAAAAAAAAAAAAAAAAAAAGGAAAACAAAACAGAAAGAATCATGTCTACATTTTATCTGGCCATTTACTATTTTTTTCATTAATTCTTTGGGCATTTGGTGGATACATAGTGAATTGTCTTCAGATAAAGATGTTTTTTCTTCAACTACTTATTTTTCTTGGCTTTTGTTCATTTTTCTTCTTACAGAGGACAGACCTTTAGTAACATCATCGAAATATTTAAGGCCTAGGGCTCGAACTAAGCAGCAATACAGTAAGAAAAGAAGAAGCAGAAAGTTTTAGAACCAAATGTTGCTGTATGGAAGACTTGGCCTTTTGTAAATTTAATAACTATAACTAGCTTATGCTTCTTTTGGCCAAGATCTGGTAATTATGATACTGAATTGCTATTATTAAAATTGACATAGAAGCTAGAAATACGATGTTTGTAGTAAGTTAAAGCCTTAATCTAATATCTCTGGTTGACATTGCTATAACTATTATTAAATTATACTTTGAATGTCAGGATTCCTCCAAAAATAGTATTTTATGCTGATTAAAAAGCTATGTAGCTACCAAGAAATAAATTATGATTTTTAATAATAATATCAAGACTGCTCATGCTTCTAGCATGCCAGTGAGTAGGAAAGCTAGAAGTCAAATTACATAAAGGAAGCTGAGTATTTCCATATAAATAATGGTACAGGAAAGTCAGAGTTGAATTCATAAGGAAGGTCAAATATCCAAATACTATATTCCTAGCAATGGCTACCAATGCTACATTAAATAAAATATAAACATTATGGAATATAAATATTGTTAAGCTTACTTATAACTAAGTTTATTGTCTAGGGTAACGTAGGAACCTATCATTTGTCTTTATAATTCCTATGGCGTCCTTGTGTTTCATAAGCATTTCTCATTTTCTCTGTCATCTATACTTTAAGTGAAGTAAATTAAGAGGACCAACACATTTATCAAGGTCATAAACTTCAGAGAGGTATCTTTGGTTGAGGGAAAGTGTTGGCACAGAGGCTCTGGACTAAGGCACACATGGGTATGAAGCCTGATTTTCACACATCATTTGTTTTTTTAAAAATAGATGACCTCCCTGCTCTCATGGAGTTTATATTTCAGTATTGCTCATTAGTCACTTGGATTAGAAGAAAAATGGTTCAACTTATTTGTAAAGTGAGAATAATAATAATACCTACCTTGGGATGTTGTTGTTTGTTTGGTTATTTATTTATTTATTTATTTATTTATTGCAGTTTTTGTGGTTTTATTTCAACACAAATAAACATGCACACAAGCCGTCTACTCGTTTTCTTCGCTGTGCAGCTTGGCGTTGGGGTTAGTGACTCGAATGGCCAGCTGGGCCGCTCTCTCCACAATGGCCTTGCGGTTCTTAGAGGAGACGTTGTGAGCAATCTCTGTGCAGTAGGACTTGTTGCACATCAGCAGCACCTCCAGCTCCTTCACGTTGTGCACCAGGAACTTCCGGAAGCCACTGGGCAGCATGTGCTTTGTCTTTTTGTTGCTTCCGTAACCTATGTTGGGCATCAGGATCTGTCCCTTGAACCTCCTCCGCACCCTGCTGTCGATGCCTCTGGGTTTCCGCCAGTTGCACTTAATTTTGACATATCGGTCTGACTGGTGCCGGATGAACTTCTTGGTCCTTTTTTTGACGATCTTGGGCTTCACGAGGGAGGTCTGAGGGCCGCCATGGTGCCGAGTCGGAGATGGCTGCCACCTCAGTAGGCAGCGCCGAGGAAGAGCTGGGATGTTGTTTTAAAAACTGAAGAAGGCAATGCCTGTAAAGGGTTCAGCATAAGTCAGGACACAGTAACCGATAGCTGGTTTTCATATTTTAAACATCTGTTCTTGAGAAAAATTGTAAGAAATAATCATTGTGGTTAAAGGACAACATTTAAACCATTTAGAATATTATAATCTAGAAATAACTATTATTATTCTTTAAATACATATTTCTATGTACAATTTTGAGAATCCCATGGCATATATTTGAAGGATTTTTGGTATCTGTTTCACGCAATTGCATTGAAAGGGTTGAACCAGTGTATGCGTCCTCCAGGCATGTGTGGGACAGCCCATCTCTCTTTGGAAAAGCTTAATGTCGATAAAAAACATTGTGAAAAAGTGCTGTTCTTGTTAGGCCATGCAAACTTGCTGTAGCTACTGACTATGACTTACAGTTTTTAAAAAACGAGACCACCGGATGCAAGTTATACTTAGAGATATTTTGGCTGCAAAGAACCTACTCAAGTTACTTCAAAAACAGAGTATCTACCAAAACATAAAGGGACTGGAATCAGTACCAGAGCCGGAAATCCGCAGGGGCTTCAGACAGTCCCTCCCTCTGCCTCCCTCCCTGGGACTTCATCAACAAACCCATGCTGTCCCTCCTCTCTGTGCCTCTGCTGACCCTGTCTCTGGAGAGTGGCTTAGAGCTAACTTGAGGTCTACAGACCAGCTATTATAGCTATTTAATCTTAGGAATTTTCAATTCCAATTCCTGATAGAGGATTCTAATTTATTCAGCCCATCTTCTTTTGAACTAAGTCAATGTCCACTGAACAATGATGGGAAGGTTCTTTGGGTCAAGTGTCCATCCTACCCCAATCAGCAGTGGCCAGGGGACAGTCATGAAATAGAGTGTGACCATTGCAGCATAAGGAAATATGGGCTGCCGAGGGTATATGAGAATGTAGGAATATCTAGAATATTTTAACAAAGGTTCTTTGGCAGGTGGTGTAAGGAATAGTATAAAAGATATAATTTTGATAATAAAATATTTTGAAAATATTTTAATGCTTTTTGCATACAGTGGTTTAGAATATTTGAAATTTTAACTGTCCCTCAGATAGTTTAACAGTTACTGGTGTTTATATTATAATTATCTGTAGCACAGTACAGGGGTTATACCAGTGTCTTAACATTTATGTTTTCCTGGAAGTTTCATGGTTAAGTTAGCGAACACTACATGGACCAGGATAGAAGTCAGGAGAAGAACTTACCTGCTTTGTTCTCCATGAGGGGAGAGGGCATAGTGGAGGCCATGTTTAGTTGGTTGGGAGATAGAGAGGAACACATATGAGTCTAGAGAGAAAAACTATCAGGAGTAATATCCTAGGATAGACCACAGAAAGGACAACAAGGGCCATCGATTTGGAGGAAAAGATGAACGCTTAGCAGCCAAGATAGAGTGCAATCCAGGGTGATGGAGGAAGTGGGTAAGCTGAGTGAGGAGTAGCTCTTCTGGTTCAAAGTGGTCATGAATCCCAGTGCCCGTGGTGTTGTCTGTTTATGGAGGTGGGACCAGGTCCGAAACAGAATAAATCAATATTTGAATACATGTTCTAGAAAACATACAGGCTTGGTTCTGGTGCCAGTTAAATCCCTAAATTTTGTGATTGTTTTTGTGACTCACATAAATGTATAAAACACAGAGTTAAAATTTAAAATTCCTTCTTGTTTAGGATTTTACAGGGGCACAGTTTATTTCAGTTCTACTCAGATTTAAATTGTCAATTTCTATAAAGTGGGTTTCATATACTCAACTTTGTAATATCCCTTTGTGTTCATTTTATTTTTTATTATTTTTTCTCTCCACAAAAAGCCACCTCAAACAGTATAGACTTTACAAACAAAGAAAAAAAGATGCCTGGCAAGTGCAGGGTCCTGAGTTTGATTCCCAGCACCAAAAATAAATAAATAGATAAATAAATACAATAAAAAGAAACAAAAATTAGTGTAAAGTTATTTCAAGAATATATATAAATAATTTATAACCAGGAAGGGAAAATCTCCAGCCATTCATATACTCTGCTGCCACCACCACCAATTTTCATGCCCATTCTCAAGAAGTAGACAGTCAAACTTTCGGTATCTTTTTAGACTTTTTTGAAGAACATTCTGGCACATTTGTTTCACAAAAAATGACAATATTCTACATATTTCTCCATAACACTTTACTTAATAATTCATCAGACTTACCTGTAGTCTTTAAATAGCTACAGAAGCTAAAGACACTCAGGAAAGAGGACTTCTAGAACTACAGAAAAGCAGGAACAATGACATGGGTATCCAATCAGAGAGAATTTTGGGATTAAGGCAGTGTATCTCGCTGGGTGTGGTGGCACACGCCTGTAATCCTAACAATCAGGAGGCTGAGGCAGGAGGATGATTGTGAGTTTGAGACCAGCTGGAGCTACATAGTGAACTGAAGGCCAGCCTGAACTGCATAGTGACACCTTGTCTCAATAAAACAAAACAAAACAAAAAAAGGCAAAGTGTCTTTTATTGTAATAAAAATTTTTAAAAACTTTAGATGTCCACATTTTCACTTTAAATATCCTTGCACATTGATGTATTTCCTTAAGATGTAAATATAAAAATGTGACTTTAAAATATTTTTAACTTTGATAGTTATTGACATATAGTGATGATAGTTATTTGACAGTTGTTACTCCTAATTGATTGTCCCAATTCACCAGAAATATAGAAGTTTATTTTGCAAATACCCTCAATATCTCTGAACTTTATCAGTGTGTTTAAGTTTTGATAATTTGATGGATAAAGATGGAAACAACTTTAATTTGCATTTTTTAAATCACCAGTGAAGCTGAACATCTTTCTATATGTTTACTGAGTATTAGCATTTTGCCCTTTTGTCTTTTTTTTTTTTTTTTTTTTTTTTGGTACTGGGAATGGAACTCTGGACCTTGAGCTTGCCAGGCAGGCGCTTATGCCCCTGAGCTATATCCCCAGCATTTTGCCCTTTTGTGAACTACATGTTCATTGTCTTTTTTCCTGCTGCTTGCCATTTATTTATTTATACTTGTATTTATTTGAGTTAATACCGGACATCCTAAACTTTGTCAGTTATGAGTGTCTTTTATGGATGTGTTATATTTTTATGTAATTGACTGCCCAGTTTTTTCCTTTGTGGCTTCTGAATTTTGGGTCTGAGGAAAGAGCTCTCTGCTCTAGGACTATAAAATTTTTTCCTATTTTCACTGCAAAAGTAACTAAATTAATAGAGACTAAATGATTCACATTGCTCATTATTTTTATTCATATAACTTTCTTGTAAATGTTGCAAATTTATTCATTCAAATGAACATCAGAATTAAATTTCCCATGGTCCATTAAAAAAAAATCCCACTATGACCTTAGAACATGAGGCAATTAATCTTTACAGTATTGTGTCTTCCCTCCTAGAATCATAGCATGTTTTTCTCTTTACCTGGCTCTTTTTCAGTGCTTTCTAGAAAGTTTTATATTTTTCTTTATCTTTTGTATATTTTGGGGTAAGTTTATTTCATTGTGGTTCAGAGGTTTTAGGTATAGTAACATAAGTGGAGCCTCTTTTATTATTTCTAATTGGTTACTAACTTAACAATGTTTATTAGTAAGTTATAAATTGATCATCTATTATGTGTATTTCTTACTAAAGTTTGTACTAGTTTTAATAATTTCTTGATCGTTCTTTGGTGCACAAGCATGACATGTTTAGATAAATAAACATGCGATTTTGTTTCATCTGTTCTACTGTTTCTCTTTTTTGTGTATGATCAAGCTATATCCAGAGAGATAGAGATTATTTTTTTCTTTACTTCATTAGTTAGAGTTTCTAGAACATCTTTGAACATTATTGATGTTTTTAAATTTTTGCCTTATTTGTGACTCTAATGGGATTATCTCTCTCATGAGTTAAGATTTAATATAGTTTTAAAAAAGATTTAATATAGTTTGTAATTGATATCTGATAGATACCTCTTATCAAAGTAAGGAAATTTTGTTCTATTCTTAGATGAAGAAAATTTTTGTCAAGAATTGATATTGCCTTTTCTGAACCTATTAAAAGAAAACCTTTAGTATATTAATACCTTGAATTAAAATAATAGATTTGTTAATGCTGAACCATCTTTTCACTTCTAAATTCTATTTAATCATGATGTTTTACTTTCTATTTATTGCTATGTTTAGGTTGTTAAGATTTAATTTAGATTACATAATGTTATCTATATTTGTGAATGAGATTAGGCTGCAATGATCTGTTTCTTTTTTATTTTAAAGAGAAATAAAAAAGTCACAATGATGAAGATAAAAAACAAAACAATACAAAAACAATAAAAATGATACATGATTTCAAAACAAGATGATAGGAATTAACAATTAACAATTATATTGCAATTGTTATATTACATTGTCATCTTCAATGAAGTTGCTCAGATTACCAGATGTAGGAATGATTGATCAAAGATTGATCAAACAATTAAAGATAATAAGTAATAAAAAAATTAGAAATGGTACAGAACTTCATTAAACAAGATTGTAGGAATTAAGCAATGGTTATTATATGCATATTATTGTCTTCAAATTAGTTATTCTGATTACCAGATACAAGCATGCAAAATTGGTCAAGAGAAAAACAAATTTAAGCATTAAATGTTCCTTTCAATAAACTAATAGACATCAGCAATACACTTATCCCAGCTATCATTGTATGTATATTATATATTTATATATATACAAATTTTAAAGAGAAAATAACAAAAACAAAGGCATAAACAAAACAACATAAAAACAATAAAAAAGATAAGAATTTCAAAACAAGGTGGTAGGAAATTAACAGTCATTGTTATATTACATATTATTATTTTCATAGTGATTACTCAGATAACCAGATGTAGGCATGTAAGATTGATCAAACAATTACACATTAACTGTTCCTTTGAATAAACTAATAGAAATTAGTACTACAAATATCTTAGCTATATTGTCTATATAAATATACATATTTTTCCCTTCTTTTTTTCTCTTTTCCCTCATCTCAGTTGTTCTTTTCTATTTGAGCAATTTTTTTTCCTTTCACAATATTTATTATACTTTTCAGATTTTATTTACTCTTTCAGGTTCTTATACTAGGGAGGCAATATGATGTTTACACATGTGAGTCTCATTTAATTCACTTATGAATATGGTCTTAGTTGCATCCATTTACCTTGAAAAGCTTCGAGTTTTTTTCTTTATAGCTGAGTAATACTCCGTTGTATAAAACATCACATCTTTCTTATTGATTCCTCAGTTGATGGACATTTGAGTTGTTTCCAAGATTTATCTACGACAAATTGCACTGCTATAAATATGGGTGCATGTATATTTCTGTGGTATAATATTTTTGGTTCTCCTGGAAAAATACCCAAGAAGGGAATAGCTGGATTGAATGGGACCTCTAGTCCTAGTTCAGTGAGGAATCTCCACACTAATTTCCCGTGGTTGCACCAGGCTACACTTTGACCAGTGGTGGAGAAAGGTTCCTTTTCCCCTCATCCCCTCCAGCATTTGTTATTGGTTGATTTCTTGATGACAGCCTTTCTTTCTGGGGTGAGATGCAATCTCAGTGTTGTTTTAATTTGCATTTCTTGAATGTCTAATGATGTTGAACATTTTCTCATATATTTATTTGCCACTTGTGTTTCTTCATTTGGGAAGTGTGTATGCATCTCAGAGGCCCATTTTGGGATTGGGTCTTTGATTTTGGGGACCTGATTTTTAAAAATTCTTTGTATGTCCTAAATAGGAGTTCTTTGTCTGAGGGACACTTGGCTAAAATTTTTTCCCAATTCATTGGTTTTCTTTCTACTCTGTTGGTGATTTCTTTTGATGTACAAAAACTTTTCAGTAAGAGGAAATCCCAGTTGTTGATTCTTTGAAGTATTTCCCATTCAGTTTGGTTTTTGTTCATGAACTCTGCCGATCCCTATGTCTTCAAGATTTCTACCTACTTTCTTTCCCAGTAAATTTACTGTTTCTGTTTTACTATTTAGATCTTTAAGCCATTTTGACTTTAATTTCGTGCATGGTGATAGACATGGGTCTAGTTCAAGTCTTTGGCATATGGTGAGCAAGTTTTTCCAGCACCATTTATTAAAGAGGCTATCTTTCTTCTAGTGAACATGTTTGGCCCCTTTGTCAAAGATTAGGAGGCTGAATGTGTTTGTGGTGTGGCTGCATCTTCTAGTCTGTTCCACTGATGTTCAGGTCTTTTTTTTTTTTTTTTTGTCAATACCATGCTGATATTATCACAATATCTTTGCACTATAATTTTAAATCAGGGATTGTGATACTTCCTGCCTTGCCTTAGTTGCCCAGAATTGTTTTTGCTATTCTGGGTCTCTTCTGGTTCCAGATGAATTTAAGGAATGTTTTCTCTAGATCTGTGAGATATGTTAATGGTATTTTGATGGAAATTGCATTGAATCTGTACAACAATTTTGGTAGTATGACCATTTTCACAATGTTGGTACTTCCTATCCATGAGTAAGGAATATTTTTCCATTTACTGAAGTCCTCTTTGATCTCTGTTTTCAGAGTACTGTAGTTTTCATTGAACAGATCTTTTACTTCTTTTGTTAGCGTGATTCCTAAATATTTCAATTTTTTGGATGCTATTGTGAAAGGTATGGTTTCCTTGATTTCTCTTTCAGTCTGGTTGCTGTTTGTGTACAGGAATGCTATTGATTTTTGGGTGTTGACTTGAATCCAGCTACACTGTGGAATTTGTTGGTTAATTCAAGGAGTCTTCTGGTGGAGTTTTTGGGGTCTTCCATGTAAAGTATCATGTCATCTGCAAATAGTGCTGATTTCACTTCTTCCTTCTCTATCCTTATTCCTTTTATGTCTCTCTCTTGTCTGCTGCTCTGGGTAATGCTCCCAGAACCATGTTGAATAGGAGTGGTGACAGTGGATGTCCTTGTCTTGTTTCTGACTTTAAAGTGAAAGCTTTTAGTATGATGTTGGTGGTTGATTTGTCATAGATGGCTTTGATCAGATTGAGGCCATCTATTCCTATTTTCTCTAGTTTTTTTTTTTTATCATGAATGCATGTTGGACTTTGTCAAAACTTTCTCTGCATCTGCTGAGATGATCATGTGGTTTTTGTCTTTGGCTCTATTGATATGGTGATACGGTATATTACATAAATTGATTTGTGTATATTAAACCATCCCTGCATTCCTGGAATGAATCCAACTTGGTCATGGTGTATAATTTTCTTTATGATTTAGTGCATTCTATTTGCTAGTATTTTATTAAATGTTTTTGCATCTATGTTCACTAGGGAGATTGATCTGTAGTTCTCTTTCTCAGGTTTTTGTATCAGTATATTTGCCTCCATAAATGAGTTAGGGAGAATTGCTTCCTTTTCAATTTCATTGAAGAGTTTGAGGAGCGTTGGCACTAAATCTTTTCCCAATTTTTTGTAGAATTCTGCTGTGAATCCATCAGGGCCTGGGCTTTCTCTGTTGGTAAGTTTTTAATTACATTTTCAATCTCATTAATTGATATTGGGTTGTTCAGTATTTTTATATGTTCCTGATTCAACTTTGGTTATTCAAACACTTGTAGAAATCTGTTCATTTCTTCTGAGTTTTCTATCCTATGGGGGTAAAGATTTTCAAAGTAGGTATTAATGACATTTTGAATTTCTGTAGGATCTGTAGTGATTTCATCTTTTTCATTCATTATTGCATGAATTTGAGTTCTTTCATTTCTTTTTCTGATAAGGGTAGCTAGGGGTTTATCAATTTTATTTATTCTTTTAAAGAACCAAATCTTTGACTCATTTATTTTTTGTAGTATTTTCTTCATCTCAATTGTATTAGTTTCTGCCCTGATCTTTATAATCTCTTCCCTTCTTTGGGCTTTGGGTTTGACATGTTCTTCTTTTTTTAAAAGTTTGAGGTGCAGCATTAGGGTATTTATTTGTTCTCTCTTTTTTTTTTTTTTTTGGTACTGGGGATCAAACTCAGGACCCTGCGCTTGCTATGCAAGTGCTTATTCCACTGAGCTATATCCCCAGCCCCTTATTTGTTCTCTTTCTGTTTTCCTTATGTGTGAGTTCACCACTATAAATTTCCCTCTGAGTACTGCCTTCATTGCATCCCACAGATTCCAGTAAATTGTATTTTCAGTTTCATTTGTAGGTATTTTTTAATTTCTTCTGTGACCCATTGGTTGTTCAGGAGGCTGTTATTTAATTTCCAAGTGTTTATGGAGCTTTTGTAGTTCTTTTTGTTGTTAGTTTCCAATTTGATTGCACTGTGGTCAGATAATATGCATGGGATAATTTCAATTCTTTTGCTTGTAGGTAGGTATCCTCTATGGGCTAGAATGTGGTCTATTTTAGAGGAAGTCCCATGTGCAGCTGAGAAAAATGTGTATTTTGATGTTGTGGGGTGGAACACTGTATACATCCACTAAGTCCATTTGTTCACACATTTGGTTCAGGTCTGTTATTTCTTTGCTGACTTTTTGTCTAGTTGACCTGTCTCTTTGCATCAAAGGACTGTTTAGGTCCCCTACTACAATAGTGTTGTTGATTATTTGGTTTTTCATGTCTGTTAAGATTTGTCTTATATAGTTTGGTGCTCCAATATTTTGTGCATACATGTTTAGGATTGTTATGTCTTCCTCTTGCAGTTTTCCCCTAACTAGTATATAGTGACCTTCTTTATCTCTTTTGATTGTTTTCAGTTTGACGTTTACATTGTCTGCAAGCATAATAGCTACCCCTGCTTTTTACTGGGAACCTGTTGCATGGAGAATAGTTTTCCATCCTTTGACTTTCAGTCTATGTATTTCCTTTTGAGTAAAGTGTGTTTCCTGTATACAGCATATTGTGGGATTTTGTTTCTTTTTTTTTTTTTTTGGCAGTATTGGGGATTGAACTCAGGACCTTGTGCTTGCCAGGCAGGTACTTATTCCACTGAGCTATATCCCCAGCCTGGGATTTTGTTTCTTAATCCACTGTGCCAGTCTGTTTCTTTTAACTGGTGAATTGAGGCCATTTATATATATTAATGGTTATAACTGATACATGTTGGCTTATCATTGTTATGTTATTTACTTGCTGTTGGTTTCCTACTTTTGCTATATGTTTAATTGCTTGCTCTGCTTGAGGGTTCCTTTCTACTGTTCTTCAGATTGTGGTCTCTTTTTTCTCTGTTTAGAATATCTTTTAGTACTTTTGTAAGGTTGGTTTGGCACTCATGAAGTTCTTCAGTTGTTCTTTGTTGTGGAAATATATTATTTCTCCATTGAATTTGAAGGATAGTTTTGCAGGATACACCAATCTGGGTTGGAAGTTGTTTTGTCTCAGAACCTGTAATACATCACTCCTAGCTCTTCCTGATTGGATGATTTGTGTTGAGAAGTCTGCTGTGATTCTGATGGGCTTGGCTTTATAGGTGATCTATTTCTTCCCTCTAGCAGCTTTTAATATTCTGTTCTTTTGCTGCATATCTCGGATCTTGATTATTATGTCTGGGTGTACTTTCATTTTGGTCATGACTACTTGGAGTTCTATACTTCTCAGCAGAATCTTTTTCATGCTTGGGAAATTTTCTGCTATTACTTCTGCAAATATTCTTTTTATGTCATTTGTGGTGCCTCCTGCTGTTTCATTGACTCCTATTACTCTGACATTATTTCTCTTTGCCTCATCTTGCAGCTGTTCAATTGATTTTTCCTGGATCCTTGTTGATTTTAAGAAAGCCTTCCTTTCACGATCACTAGCTGCCATGCTGTCTTCAAGATCTGAAATTCTACCTTCAGCTTCATTCACGTGGTTTTGCAAGCTTTCAGTGGAAGTTTTGATTTCCCGGAAATCTCTTTGAGTCTGTTTCATGCATTCTGTGACCCGCCAATGGAGAGGTCACAGAGACTGGGGCTGCTCCCATGCTGCAGGCCTCACCTGCCAACAGAGAGGTCCACAGAGATGGGCCCTCATCTAGCTTCTTAATGTACTGTTACAAAGTTGCATATACTTATTTAGTATTTTATCATCTCTATCTATGATTATACCCATATTTCATTATTGGTACTGTTACTGTGCTTTTTTTTACTTATTACAAGTAGTTTATTAAATCATTTACTTGTTACAAGTTGTTCATTAAATCTTTATTTTTAAAGAATTGATTCTTGAGTGTTCGCTTTATTCCTATCAAATTTCTGTATATATCTTTATTATTTCTTTCCTTCTCTTTTTGTTCTTTATCTAGTATCTTGTGTTGGATGGGCTACTCATTTATAGTCAGTTTCCTTCCAGTAAGTTCATTTTGAAGAGAATACGCTCTTCTGAGTAACCTTTTGGCCATATCCTGTAGCTTTTTTCTTTTTTCCTTTATCGAGGTATATTCATACACACATACTATAAAACTCTCATATTAAGTGCAGAATTCAATACTTTTCCACACATTTAGAGAATTGTGCACCCACCATCACAATGTACTTTTAGAATATTTCCATCACACTGAAAAGAAACTTCTTACCTTTTTCTGATCTTTCCCCATCCCTTAGGGACTTGGTAATTGCTTATAACACTAACGTCCAATTTCCACAGCAAACTATGTAAATCAGAATGTCTGGGGATGTAGTCCTCATCGTTGTGTGTTCTAAAACATTCTCAAGTGATTCAACTTTAACTTAGGTTTAAGAACCACCTAGGCATAAGCAAAGACTTTCTGAACAGAACCCAAATGCACAAGAAATAACATCGAGTTAACAAATGGGTAAAAGTGCTTCTGCATAGCAAAGGCATCAATCAACAGAATGAAGAGACATCCTATGGAACAGGAAAATTTTTTGTCAGTTATTCTTGGGACAGAGGACTAACAGAATATATAAAGAACTTAAAAAGAGGTAGACCCTTAAAATAAAAGACCCAATCAAAAACGGACAACTGAAATGAATAGATACTTCTCAGAAGACGTATCAGTGGCCAATACAATACATGAAAAAATGTTCAACGTGTCTGGTCATCAGAGAAATGGAAATTAAAACAACACTGACATTCCACCTTACTGCAGAAAGAACACCTATCATCAAGAGATCAAATAATAACAAATGCTGGTGAGACTGCTGGAAAAAAGTAATCCTTCTATATTGTTGGCGGGAAGGTAACCTAGTAAAACACTGTGGAAACCAGAGTAGAGATTCCTCAAAAAACTAAAACTAGAAATTCCATCTGGCCCAGCTATTCCCCTTATAATTATCTTCCCAAATGGGACATCATATTAGGTGATGTATGCATACCTATGTTTATAGAATCACAACTGCCAATAGTTAGATCTTGGAAGCAGCCTATATGTCCATCTGCAGATGAATGGATAAATGTATTTATACACAGTAAAGTACTACTCTGCTATCAAGAAGGATAAATTCAAGTTATTTGTAGGAAAATAGATGTACTTTGAGACCATGATATTAAGAGAAATAACCCAGACACACAAACTTAAATATCACATGATTTCTCTTATATGAGAAACCCAAAATATAAATAAATTAAAGAGCAAAGTAAAATATAATAGGCAACGGGAAGATAGATCTTTTGCAAAATAGAAGGAGACCAAAAATGGAGGAGTGAGGGGAAGGGAATGAAAAAGGAATTAACATATATTATGGACATGCACCTGCTCTCCACAATAATCATGCACTGCACACAAGTGCTAATAAAAATGAAAATACAAATAAAAGAGCTACCTGGATATGGGTAGAAAGAATTTAAAGGGCTTGGTGAGAGAACTCAAGGAGAGTAACAAAGTTAAAAAATTTATTGGAACACAGTTTAAGGAATCAAAAATTCTTCAAATTACCTTGGTAACCCAGAATCCTTGAATACAGAGATTGAAGCAATTAATTTTTATGTTTTTAATGATGGTAAGTACAGTTACTTACATAAAGATGATACTTCAAAGATATTTCTAATGTTGAGTAGACTATTAAAATGTCAAATCTATAAGGCTTACTCCCTAAAAGATATTTTTGACTCATCATTAGATTTAGAAAACTATTTGTTTTTCATGTAAAGTTCTAAAGTTTATTATTTTAACTTGTACTAAAACATCATAAACACTATAATTCCCAAGCTCTCACATTTCCTATTCTTATAAAAAGTCAAGTAAACTCATCATAATTAGTGTTATATAGCAAACCTTGAATAATAATCATTAATCACATATTACCAGTTGCTGTAAAAATACATTGGGTTTAATTAGCTTCAGAAAGCATTCTCTGTACATTACAAAATGAACTAATGTTATTCTTTAGATGCTCAGTCTTCAGCCAGAAGTACATTTTGAAAAGTTCTTCTTAATGTATAACATCAAAAAATTAATACTCTAACAACTTATTTTTTTTATACTCTTTATTTTATTTTAAAGACAAAAGAATGGAGACATATGACAAAATTATACAGTAAATAGAAGGGAATTAGCACTGGATGTTGTAATACATAATGTTATCTTCACATTAGTTAACACAAAAACATTAAAGAGAAGATAGTAGGGAATTTGCACTGAATGCTGTATAATACAAAGTTATCTTCACTTCTGTTAATACAAAAACGATTGAGGAAATACAGAATTATAGAAAACATAGAAGGAAATTAGCTCTGGATGCTGTCCTACATAATGTTACCTTCACCTTTGTTACTCAGTTACACAGACGATGGCCCAATTGATCATTCAATTTTTCTCCTCCCTCACCTCCGTTGCCCCACCACTCAATCAGTCGCCTTCCCTGTGATAATAACTGTACTCCTGGGTTTATCTATACCCCTGGACTCTTGCCTTGGGAAGAGATATAGTTGCCTCAGACTATACTATAACATACATGGGTGTATACAAACTGCCATGGTCGGAGGTGGAAAAGCACCTATGCTCACAGCGGACTGCCTGGCTCCACCCCGTCACCGTGCTATGGGTGGGGGCGGGTCCAGTCCGTGAGGTGCCCTCAGCGGGGCCCACAGTGGAGCAGCTGCAGGGCCCACTGCAGAGCAGCCACGGGGCCCACTGCGGAGCAGCCGTGGGGCCCACAGCGGAGCAGCCGCGGGGCACGTGCCCCCCGTTGGGGCGCCCTCGGTGACCCATTTGGATCTGTCCCGTTGCCTTGATACCAGAGGCCCTTCTCCTCCCACCTCCTTCTGATCTCCATCATTATTGTTCCCCACCCCTTCCAGCTGGGCACTGGACGAACTTACGATGCTTGGTATAAGGGCTTGAGTCTCTCTGGCCCATTCTCAGTGTGTTAGTTCAGGGTATGAACTGAGACTAAAGATTAGTTCTAGAATAGAGTTGGAGGATTTTTCTCGCGTCTGCTGTATGGAGTATGTTGTTGTTTTTCAGACTCCCAGTCTGCTGCTTTTCATCTAATCCGTCACTGTGGGTTCATGCAAGGTTCATATGGGCTAGCTGTAAGGAGACCCTCTTGGTGCTCACATTAATAGTTTGGGGTGAGTCCTTAAGTCTATGGGTTCATCCCATTGTTGCCAGGAACAGGAGGTGCTTGCCCAAGCCCCCGAGACTCCAGGTGTTCCCAGAAAGAGTTCAGGGCGGGAGCTGAAGCCCAGTAACTCAGTTCATGCTTCCTGCCTGATGCTGGAGTGAGAAGGGCATGGGGCCATGTGATCCACCTCCGTCTGCAGCTCTCTCTTACTGTTGTGCCCCAGTTCCCATTTGTTCCTTGGCTGGATGCCTGGGATTTGCTGTGGCTCTGGGGTCGCTGCCGATGCACCCCACCACTCCCCACTGGCAGCTGCCCACACCGACACATAGACAATTAAAGAACTACAAAATTACACAGAATGTAGAAGGGAATTATCTGTGAATGCTAATCTACCTAATGTTACTTTCCCACTTACTACTCTTTATACTGGCGGTGGCTAGCTTGGAAATTCAAATTCTTTCCTACCTCGTCTCTGTTGCTCTACCCCGCCATCGTACTGCATAGGGTGGGGCCAGAGGTGAGTGGGTTCTGTTCGCCCTCTATGGCGTCACTTGTCAACCCCCGGTGGGGCCGCCTGGGCCCATAGAGCCGCCCACGGAAGGAGGGGCCACCCGGGCCCTCACAGCCGTCCGCACCCGCAGCCGGTGCCTGTACTCCAGGTCTGCTGCTCTTCATCTAACGTGTTGCTATGGGTTCTTGCAAAGTTCATCTGTGTAAGCTATAAGTAGGTCCTCTTCATATTGTTAATAGTGTGGAGTGAGTCCTGAAGTCCATATAATCGTCCCATTATTCACAGGAGAACTTGTTGATTACTCCCGCCGGCTAGTCTCTCCGTGTTCACAGTAAGATTTCAGGGCGGGAGCTGGAGCCTGGCACCTCGGCTCCTGCTTCCCGCCTGGTCCCAGAGCGCAATCGCAGCTCCCTCCGCGGTCCGCTCGGTCCCCTCAGGGCCGCTGCCGTCCCTGCTGCTCCCCGCTCACCCAGTACAGGGGTGGGGGAGGGGATCGCCTCGGGGCAGACGCAGGGTCGGGTGCGGTGAGCTGCGTGCTATTTAGACTGATTCCATCTTGTCTCCCGGCGCCGATTAGGGATGTTTCTGCAGGATCAGGTTTCTGTTTCCGTGGGTGTTGTAATTTCTCATCTTTGTCCTGGATTCGACTACTGCTCCCATCCGCCATTGCATCTTCTTATAGCTACCTCTCTCCTCTGACCCTCTCTCGGAACTCCACACTCCCCTGGCCGAGCCGGGAGGTTTCCGTGAGGGTAGGTCTCCGCAGCTGAAGCTGCGGGTGCCGGGACGAGGGCGTGAGCTAAAGATGTGTGTGATCTGGAGCTGTAGTTTCTCCGTCCTGCCTCCCTCCAAGTGCGCCATGGCGGACCTCCGATCCTTTCTTCCCGAATAAGTCCTTCTCATTCTATCCAAGGATTTCAGTTCCCAAGTTGAAGGTGCCCACCTCTCTCCTTTTTGTCCTTCTCTTATTGCTGTATTTCTTTGTCTAGGTGGGATTTCTTGGAGAGATTCCTCCTCTGCTTCCTATCTGGTCTCCATCTTGTTAACGGTTAACAACTTATTTTCAATGTGACCTCTTTGAACTCTGGAGTCCTCATATTAGGAAGAGTTTGTAGTTCTGTCATTTGCAGTAAAAAAAAATGATGGACTCCACTATCTTAACCACCTTTAAATACGTGGTTCAGTGGTAGAGCTCTTTTTTTGCCTGTACAACAGCCTGGGTTCCATACCCAGCACCACACACACAAAATATTCAGGGTTAACTGTGTCCATATTTTTTATACAACAGCTCTCCAGAACTTTTTCATCTTGCAAAACCAAACATCTATATTCATTGAACAATTCCCATTTCTCCCTCCCTCTAGCTCTTGGCAACCACCATTCTACTTTGTGTTTCTGAAAGTTTGACTATTTTAGATACTTCATGTAAGTAGAACCATTCAGTATTTGTCTTTTTGTGACAGGCTTGTTTCATTTAGCTCAATGCCCTCATGGTTCTGCATATTATGAAATGCATATGATAGAATTTCCTTCTTTTTATAGTATTCCACTATAATAGTATGTATATACTATACTATTTGTTCATCTATTGATAAATATTTCAGTTGCTTCCACCTCTTGGCTACTGTGAATACATTCTGCAATAAACGTAAGAGTCAAGTACCTCTTTGAGGTCCCAGTTTTAATTCTTTTAAATATGTATATCCAGAAGGAATGTTGCTGGATCACATGAAATTTAATTTTTCTATCAAAAAATATAGAACTCTTCCATAGTGACTGCACCATTTTATATTTCCAGCTGTGCATAGGAGTTCCAATTTGTTCATAGTCCTGTCTGCACTTGCCATTTTCTGCTTTTTTTTTTTTAGTAATTGTCCTAATGTGCGTGAGATGGTATTTCATTGTGGTTTTGAGTTGTTTCACCCTCATTATTAGTGATGTTGAATATATTTTCATATAATTGGTGGATATTTGTATATTTTCTTTGGGGAAATGACTTTTGAGTCCTTTGCTCACTTTTCAATTTGATTGTTTGCTTTTTTGCTATTGAGTTATGTGGGTTTCTTATGTACAAGGAGTGATCACAAAACACAATCACTACTTAAATTTTTAAAATTTATTATAATAAAAGTTACACTGCTGTTAATCCTCCTTGAAACACTGCCCCCTCTTTGAATATACTTATTCTGTCGTTATTTCCAGTTTATAAAGGACCTCTTTTGTGAATGTCCTTTGGGAGCTGTGAAGTGGAAAGGCAAGCTTGGGAAACACTGTGGTGTGTCCTCACCTACCTTGCACCCTGGTCTCGCACTGTGCACCCGCTGGCTCTTCCCCAAAGTCAAAATAAGCACAACTTTAGCATGAGCACACATTTGAAATCAACTCAGAGAAGAAAAGCAGCTGGGACAGCACAACTGCAGACACTTATGGAAAGGATTTCTGGGTCTGCTTCCGAAAGCAGCAAGAGTGATTGGATGAGCGCGTTCAACGTGGAGGAGAGGGGTTTGGAGGGGGATTTTTTTTTTTTCAGTACTGGGGATTGAACTCAGGACCCTGCGCTTGCTAGGCAAGCGCTTATTCCACCGAGCTATATCTCCAGCCGTGGAGGGGGATTAATACGTCTTTTACTGTAAGAGATTTTTGTTGAAAGACACTGTATTTTTCTTTTTCTTCTTTTTTTTTTTGTCTGTTTGAGACAGGGTCTCTATGCAGTTCAGGCTGGCCTTGAGCTCACTTTGAGTTCAGGCTGGCCTCGAACTCCCAACAATCCTCCTGCCTCAGCCTTCCGGAGTGCTGAGATTACAGGCGTGCGCCATGACGCCCGGCTCACACTGTATTTTTCAGTCACACCTCATATTCTGGATATTAATCCTTTGTCTGACAAATAGTTTGCAAATATTTTCTTCCATTATGCTGCACAGTTTTTAAACTTGCTGTAGTGCCATTGGTGGATTTTTGTTTTAATGCATATACTGTGGTGTGATGTGCAAGAAATCATCGCCAAATCCAATGTCACACAGCTTTCTCCTTATGTTTTCCTCCTTCCTTCTGAAGTTTTATGCCTCAGGTCTTATGTTTGACACAGTGTATCTTAAGTTAATTTTTGCACGCAGTATAGACTGAGGATCCAACTTCATTGTTCTGCATGTAGATACACAGTTTTTCACAACATTACTTGATAAAGAGATTATCCTTTCCTACACTGGCATTTCTGTCAGAGATCATGTGTGTGATGGTTTATGACTAACTTCTCCATTCTGTTTCATGGGTCAATACATCTATCCTAATGCAAGAATCATGCTACTTTTATTAGTGTAACTTTGAAATCAGGAAATGTGAGGCTTCCAGTTTAGTTTTTCTTAAAGTTATTTCAGCTATCCAGAGTTTTTAAAAGTTCCATATGAATTTTAAAGGTTTTTTCCTATTTCTGAAAAAAATGCCACTGAGATTTTCATAAGAACTGTACTATAGCTGTAGATTGCTTTGGCTAGCATGGACATTTTAACAATATTAAGTTGCCTAATCCATGAACATGGGCTGTCTTTCCACTTATTTGTGTCACCTTTCCATTTGTTTGTGTCTTTTTTCATTTCTTTCAGCAATGTTTTATAGTTTTCAGTATGTCAATTTTCTGTTGGTTAAGTTTACACCAAAGTATTTCACTCTTTTTGATAAAATTGTAAATAGGATTGTTTTCTTAATTTTCTTTTCAGATTGTTCATTTTTAGTGTATACAAATCCAATTGATTTTTTCCATGTTGATTTGCATCTTGCAACTTTTCTGCATTTATTTATTAGTTTTAACAGCTTGTGTTTGTGTTAATTGTTTTAGTGGAATATTTAGGGTTTCTACGTGCAATGTAATGTCAGGTTTAACAGAAATAATTTTGCTTCTTTCTTCCCCGTTTGGATACCCTTTATCTATTTTTTTTTCCTTTGATTGTTCAGGCTAGGTCTTCCAGTACTATGTTAAATATAAGTGGCTAGAGGATGCATCCTTGCCTTGTTACTGTTCTTAGAGGAAAAGATTTAACCTTTTTTACTGTTTACTTCTAAAATTTTGTTTTAGCATTCATTAGAAATACTTTGTGTAATGAAAGATTTCCAATATATCAGCCCCAGTGCTCCTATGGTGAGGACCCCTGAGAGTCCCAATCAAAGTCACAGAGAAAGATATGACAATAGCTGATACACGAGGCAAAAGCTCAAATTCCATTAACTTGTGTATTACTTCAGGTCAGTCACTGATTTGCAATATTCCTAGAGACAGGCTGTTTTTCTCCTTCACGTATTTATTTTCTTTTCTGTAAAATGGGATAATTGGTAGATCATTTGTTCCCCAAAGTCCTATGAGACTATACAAGACTAAAGTTTATATGTAAATTAGTATGCTAATTGGTGATAAGAATAACTTTAGTAAAATGTGGGATTATAGCATAATCTTTTATGGGAAAAGATTATTGAGATCCTCATTTTTATTCTGAAAATAAAATGAAACTTCATAAAGATGGTAATTTTTGGATTTGCATTTATACTAATCTTTAAAAGTCATAATAGCAACTACTATCTATATATAAATAAAATAATTATGTAAGACCAGTACGTTGAACAAGTATGCACACGAGAAAATCTCTTAAATAAAAAGGTAATTTTTAACTGTAGCTCTTGCCTTATCTGTTGTGTTAGTTTGCTATTCCTCATCACCTAAATCAGCTATGACTTAGACACTGGATAGAACGCTCACTGGGACACATTTTCTCTCCATCTGTGGACCTATGGAATTAGAAAACAAGTTATTTACTCCCAAAATACAATGATGGGAGAGGCATAGGATAACAGTTATAGATATTCCAATTCAAAATGGGAGAAAATAGAAATAAGAGAAAAAAGAGTCATAAATCCCAAACCATTTTGAAATCCAGCTGGGAAAACCATTTGGTTCCGAGGTCTGGGAATTGTCCTCAGTGACGCATGGCATTTAAAAAACTATCTGTCTTTATTTTATGAAAGGAAGAGCAGGTTTGCAGCTGTGTAAGCTTATCGATCTGTAGAACTTTACAAGCCTGAACACCATTTTGCTGCTTTATTGTTTCTTTTGGCTCAAGGTGACAGTGTTTTGTCTGATATAAAATTCTCAAGAAACTTCTGAATCTCCCATGGACATCACACATATAAGAGACCTATCCCTAGGTTTTTCACTAGGTAATTCCATCTCTGCTTTCAGCTTTTGCTGAGAGGGCTAAGGCATAACTCTTTATCGGTCCTAAAAACATTTTGTTTGAGGCTGTGAGTCACACCTTTAATCTCTTAAAATCTTCACACCTTCCCTCCTTAACTTTTTGTGTGACTGAATCTTCTGACTTCTTGATATTTTGAGATATTAACAAAAGATTTTCCAGTCACGCTTTGATGTATCTTTCTACAGAATACTTCTCCAACAGTAGTTTTTAATTATTAGGCTGTTTATCATCTGGATAGGCTGAAATTTTCCCAACTCATCAAATCCTGGATTATATTTGTATAACTCTTCTTTCCTCAATTTATTTTTTTCCTCTGGCATTTCACCATAAACAGAAAAAAGAAAGCAAAACACTTCATTTGATCTCCTTGGCTTATGTCCAATTCCATCATTTACAGGTTCTTTTTGCACAAAAGTGAGAGACACAATTCCTTAAATTCTGTATTTCTAACAATCTGTCCAATGCAATCTAAACCTTTTCTATCATCTTCCTCAACATTCTTCTACTATCAACTGACCAATTTTAAAGCTTCTTTCACATATTTGGTAATTTGTTACAACAGTACCCCAATTCCAGGTGCCCAAATCTACCTTTGTTTCCATAACAGAAGACCATAAATGTATTATTTTAAAACAACACAAATTTATAATTTTATAATTCTGTTTTATAACTTCAATAAGTTAGAAGTCTGACATGGGTATCACTGAATTAACATTAAACCATCTACGGAGATGTGTTCTGCCCTTTTGGAAGCTTAGGGGAGAACTCAAGAGATGCAGATGAAAACAACCCTGTGATTGTATTTCACTCCGGAAAGAATGCCTATTATCAAGAAATCAACCAATAACAAATGCTAAAAGGAACCCTTCTCCACTGTTGGTGGGAATGCAGATTGGTGCAACCATTGTGGAGATCGGTGCAGAGATTCCTCAAAAAACTAGAATCAGAGGTCTCATTTGACCCAGCTATTTTCCTTCTTGATAACTTTCCTGAAGAATTAATAAATAGTTAATATTACTGTGATATATGCACCCCCATGTTTATAGCAGCACAGTTTGTATTAGCTAAATCCTGGAAACAGCCCAAATGCCCATCAACCAGGGAATGGATAAAAAAAAGATGTGGTTTTCTTTTATACAATAGAGTACTTCTCGGCCTTAAAGAGGGACACTTATAACTCAATGCATAGACCTTGGGACAATCCTCTTAAGTGAAAATGGTTCTGTAGCCATCTTAGCCTCCACTGCCAAGGGAAGAGAGATAAAGAGCTTCCAGTAGTCCCTACTGTGTGAGCAGCTTAGTGTGGAGTAGGTTCTCTGCTGATTCCTTCTGTGTTAACATCAGTAGTTCAGTACTAGCCTGATGAATTAATATTGTTGACTTGTTTTATTTTAAATATTTTAGCTTACTCTAGTGACTAGCACAATAAAAACTATATTATATTATTTGCTTATTATAAACTAATATGCCAAGAGTCACCTTAAAAGAAACTGAAAAAAATTTTTTTAAATCACGTAATCCATTTTCAGTGCAGAGCACTCTACCTTCCTGCATGAGGTCCATCCAGAAAGAACTGCCCTCCCCTTTTTAAAGAAAAAAAAATCCTTCAAGATTTATAGGTTTTTCTATTCTTCACTTAATCTTACAGACCTTAAGTGTCCAGTTGTTAAATATGCTTAGTTTGAAGAGCTAAGAAAATGTAAAACCTATTTTAAGAAACAGTTTGCTAACTTTTTAAGGCAGCAAATTCAACAGGGTTCTCTGTGATAATGGGCTAGTGAAGATTGACTGTTTTAGTCATTTCAAGGGCTGAACCTCTTGGTTTTCTACTGAACTTTGAATTAACAAAATAAAAACCATCTGCAGCACAAAAGGAAAGCGGCTGCAATAGCTTCTTATCAGAAGAAAGAGACAAGGCATAAAATCTTCGGCTTTAGGGACAAATGGTAAATCATTTGTGCAAGAGAGATTCGGAAGGGGAAACGTGGCATGAGGACAAATAAATAAAACACTGACGGTGCACTGTTAAAATGAATTTAGCTTGCATTTAACCAAAGGGTAGAAAGAGTCTGGGTTTAGCTGCGGGCTGGTTGAAGAGCACAAACTTCTTAGGCTGCTTATGCTGACCTGCAGACAGAATTTTCCTATCAATCCGCAATGCACAGGCTGTCCCAAGAAACACACTGTCAAGTTTTAGATGCACCAAGACCATGGTTCAAGCATGAGGATACACGTCTTTTCACAGGAAGATACATAAAAGGCTGCAGCAGAAGTTCATTGTCAAGGGTGAGATTTATCTGTCCATGTCATTTCTTGTCAGCTGTTCACTGTACCTATGCTTTAAAATACTCTTTTCCTTTTGGCTGAGCAAGGACCCTGAAGCTTACACAGAGCTCAAATTAAATCTTCAACTTTCCTTGGTAAATAATCCTGACAGTCACCCCTGACCTCACTGCCTTAAAGTGGTCTTTCTTTCTTGCTTTTGAATTTGATACCAATTAATACCCAAAAATTATTTGCCAAATAATCATGTGCTGATTTACATACTTAATGTATGTGTGTATATAATGTACTTAAACGTGCTTCTTTCTTGCTATTGAATTTCCATCTTTATATTCCATCATATTAAAGTGCAAATTTCTTGATGTAAGAGTCCATGTATTACTTGAATAAAAGGGGAAAGAAGGGAATAAAAAGATAGTTACTCTGATTGCATTAGGGCCCTCGACTATTGCCAGCCTGTGAAGCCAAAGAAATATATGCCTTTGTTAGGGGAACGTACAGCGCTCAGCCAGGCCGCATGGGAGAGCATGACTGTTGTGGTTAGTGCTGTCTCAGAGATAATCACCACTGGTTTTGTAGTGACTTTCTATCAAACAGACCTCAATAAAAAAGTTCAGGGAGGGTGAATTAAAAGGGAGGGCTAGGGAGATGGGTCTGAGGTAGAACACTTAGCTAGCATGAATGAGGCCCTGGGTTGGATCCTCAGCACAGGAAAAAAAATAAAATAAAAGGACAAGGGAAAAGGTCAGTAAGGTAGAAGTGTCCAGTGAGGACCAGGCCCTCAAGCATATTCCAGGGAATGAGATTCAGGGCCTGGGACTGGCGAGTCAAATGAAGAAATAGGAAGAGGGCTTGTCAAGCTCCAAAGATGAGTGGGAACAGGATCTCCTCTCTGTACGTAAGTGCATAACTGGGCCAACTTAAAGAATTGGAGACAAAGCAGACACATATGAATCACAAAAGCAAGTTCTGGGCTTTAAATAAGCTGTATCTTTCCAACTACAGAGCCTTCATGCTTTAGTTAGAGTGAAATCTCCTCCAAAACACGTGGATCTCTCAGTTCAGGTACCACATAAGCCTTTTTAATCTTCCCCTACTTCCTGGTGTCCTTGCACTACCTTAGGGCGGTAGAACAGGCCTATCTTCTTCCTATCAAGCCTACCTTCCATACCTTGTCCTTTATTTCACATGATCGGCCTTATCTGAATTCCTCCTCCTGTGTCTGTGCATTCAGGCTGGCAACACGAATTCTCTAATGCGGTGACCTGCATTCTCAGGCAAGAGTCGCACTGTGAGGCTCCCAGTTGTGGGTGTCTTAGCATGTGTTTGCAATATCAGTGCTTGGAGTGCCAATAAAGCCCTATTCACAAAAGATGCTATGTCAGACTCCTACGCTGACTTCTATTATTCCAATCCTTTGGGCTATTTTAAATAACTTTATCTGTTTCTCCCACTTTCCTAGCATTAGCCGTGTGCCCATTTCTCCTGGCTATTTATTTAAGTAGAGTGTACCTGTTTGGTCTGTTTGAACTGGAATTAGAAAGTCCTGCTGATGGTAGCTTACAGGGTTACTTGGGGTCTGTACAGACTTGCGGTTTCTCAGATTATTTATACAATTTATTTGTCTACATTCTCTTACCTCTGTATCTCTAAATTCATCTTAATGCAATACAGCCCTTAGTGCCAAACCAATTTTTTCTAATGCATGTTTTCCCTAAAGCCCCAATACCTTCATTCCTTTGTTCTGATTTATTGCTACTGCCTAACCACAGCTACAGGCAGAAAAAATAATAATAATAAAAATTTTAAAACCCTAGTAACAAGCACATCAGGATTAACATACTAGGTCTATGTTAAACCACCCAACAATGAACTAACTCATCTTTAATTTATTAGCTTGATTCTGATATAAATTCTGAATGAAAAGTAAAAGGTTGTATAGATTAATAATATTAAAGTTGCAAAACAAACCCTTGAAAAATAGGAAATGTTAAGCAAAGGGAACTGTGCCATCTTTAATTCATCACTCTATTCCTAGGCAATTCCTCACATGCAGGATGCAAACTCACAGCTGAGTTTTTAAAAAGGACTTGCAGTCCCAAAGCCATCAGTACAATGTATAATCAGCATAACGTATTACACCCAACTTTAGAAAGTAACTTGTGTATATTCTATGTGACATTGGCATGAAAACATTTCATTATGATCTTCCAGTAAGTGTCATCTGCTTCTGTATTTCTACAGAGATAGGTCTAATCATTCTAGAGGCCAGGTTTGCAGGTCAAATACTAGGTAAGAGCCACATGGCCAAAAGAAAGCATTATCTGGCATCAGTAATACAGCATTCAACCTGCAGAGAGGGATTAAACCCCATGAAGTTGAAGAATCTAAATCAACCTCAGAACAAAGAAACCATCACTGCCAATTGACTTGGGCTTTCACAAAACTTTTAATATATGCTAAAACTTTGTATATTATGATTGAAGAGGCCAGATCAAATCTGTGAGATAGACACAAAACAAATAAACAACCTCCAGGTAGCAGAAATGGTTTATTGGCTTCTAGGAGCAATGGTTACTCTGATTCAAGATCTCAACACTAGTAGGGTCTCTGTCCCTTTTGCTCAGTAATGGACAGGAAAAGAATCAATTGGTTATGCTAATTCTATAAACATTTGAACACTGTTTAACCTTAGTTAATAATTAGCACAAACACTCACTTTCAATATTTACATCAGCAAGTCTCAAGAGGACACTGATGTGTTGCAATCAACCTAATACCCATCTTAGAAATGTCAAAGTTTGAAAATAATTGACTTTAAACAAATACACCAGAGATGTTTTAAGGTTATAATAATACTATGGCCATGCACTAGCATTTCAACATGCTTTCTTAAGAGAAGAAGCAGGGGTGGAGTGAGGAGTTGGACAAGGAAGTTTAGGTGAATCTCTGTTGCTAATGCCGATACCATTCCTGTACTGTCACAGAAAATGCAGAGGAGAGAACTAATGCTTTACATTATCAGTTTTCTTAATAATCTCCTGCCATATAAAGGTAGAACTAAACCTTGCTTTCTCAACTTTCTAATTACAAGCAATGGTTGGACTTAATTAAGTTTTGCTTATTATCTCAACCTACATATAGCCAAGAATGTGGATCTTAAGATGTTTACTCATAACTAGTGTGTAGTAACATGCTGTGATGAAACGAGATGTGCCAAGGAAGAGAAGAATCTGGAGGGGGGGAATTCCGGCTGAGACTCAGATGGTGGCACAGCATCGGTGAGGTCACTTCAGGCCAGGCTAAGTCCTGCAGATTGAGAATCTCAGCTGCTAGGGCACTAACATTTGTCATGCTGAGACAATTGACTAGGGCTGTTCAGGTTTTTTAAAAAAAATGTGGTATAATGTTATGCAGTCGAAATTGAAGATATTCATTTACAATAACCAAAGCTACTTCTTTTCTGATCTCCTGGCATCCTGAGAATTGAATACATGATCGTAAGGTTGACTGGGAAACATGGAATCAGATAAAAAGTGGAGGGTGGTTTTAGGAATATCTTCCTATAGATAACAACCATGTACTCTGCATTTCAACATGCTAGAAGAGAGGATGTTGAAAGTTTTTTACCATAGACATAAGGAACATTTGAGGAAATAGGTATGACTAGCTTGATTTAAACATCACACAATGTACACATGTGTCAGAACACTGCTTGGTGCCTCATTAATATATACAATTTTTGTTTCATGTATCAGGCTAAAAATGATGAGTTGTAAAAATTTTCCTTGACCCACGCTAGAGAACACTTCTCAAGTCACCAAACTGGATGAGTTTTTAGGAACAACACACCCTTCTCTGGAGAGTGCTGGACAAACTTTGCCAATTTCAGACATTTGGGGTTTGCTTTCTCTGTGTGCTGAGCTCCCTGAGCCCCTTTCATTCAGACAGTTCACTTGGTTTTAATGTATTGCTGCAACAGCTAGAATTCTGCAGTTAATGTAACAGAAATTGATTCATCTAATGAGTGCCAAAATGGAATTTATTGGAAAGAACTGAAAATGCCTATAAAACTGGATGAGAAACTGAAGTCTGGGGCCTTTAAAAAAATCCATGGAGCTGTCTTGTGGATGCTTGCCACTTGGTAGGGAGAAATGGACATTTAAATAAAAAGAAGCAGTGAGGTCTGGTAGTACTAGTATAGAAATAGTCTTAAAATAATAGGAATTGTCAAAAAAGGAGTCATTGGCTGTCCATTGCAAGGGGTGGGGATAAGGGTCAAGGTAAGAAAAGGCTTCAAAAGGGAGGTGAAGTGTGCACTGATTCTTTTTTTCTTTTTTTAATTTTATTTATTTATTTATTTATTTTTTATTTTAAAAAAATAAAAGTACAAAAACATATTGACAAACAGACACCAATTAGCATAAAAAATAGTACAATCACAACTAATCTATAGACAAGGTGATATGATCTCAACAGTGGTTATTGCTCTATCCATTGATATCTTCGAAGTGTAAATATATAAACCCATATACAGACATGCAAATTTAGTCAGACAATTAATCCTCTCAACAATAGAAAAAACACAAAAACCAAAAATCCAAAGACAAAAAACAAAACAGGCAAACAACAGCAACAACAACAAAAAACCACCAATAGTTGCTGCTTTGCATATTGATATCTTCGAAGTGTGGGTTCAGGATAACACATACACACATGCAAGATTGATCAAATAACCCATCATCGATTATTCCTTAGCATTAAGTGATATAATACAATAGTAGAACCATGTTAGCCCTCCTGCATATATGCATATTCATATATACATACATACAATTTTGTCTTTTTCTTTTCTACTTTTCTTCATCCCATCTGTTCTTTGTTTCAGAACAGATTTCCTTCATGTCTCTTAGTTTATATTCCCTCGCTCGGGTTCTTACACCAGTGATACAATACGTTGCCTGCACATGTATCGCTGATTTATTTCACTTATGAGTATGGACTCCAGTTTTGCCCACTTGCCTACAAAGTCCCCGAAACTGTCTTTCTTTATAGCTGAATAATATTCCATTATATAAAAATGCCACAATTTTTTAATCCAGTCTTTTGTGGATGGGCACTTGGGTTGCTTCCACATTTTAGCTATTACAAATTGTGCTGCTATAAACATGGGTGCACATATGTCAGAGTGATATGATGTTTTCAGATCTTCTGGGAAAATACCCAGAAGAGGAA
>PVLD010019757.1:0-35561 GCA_004027595.1 Dinomys branickii
TATGGGTCCATACATCTACAATTCGAAGATATCAATGGATAAAGCAACAACTACTGTTGAGACCATATCACCTTGTCTATAGATTAGTTGTGATTGTACTATTTTCTATGATAATGGGTGTCTGTTTGTCAATATGTTTTTGTACTTTTATGTTTCTAAAATAAAAAATAAAATAAAATAAAATAAAATAAAATAAAATTAACTATTTTGCTAGGCCTGGTGGCACACATATGTAACCCCAGGACTCTCAGGAGGCTGAAGCAGGAGATCGTTGCCATTTCGAGGCCAGCCTGGTCTACATAGTGAGTTCAAAGCTAGCCTGTACTGTCTAGCAAGACTCTGCCTCAAAAAAGAAAAAGAACCACTTAACTATTTTATTATATTCAAACTCATTGGATAATTTGCTTAGTCTTTCTAATTTTTTAAACTAAATTGAGTAACAGAACAAATAAATGCATATCTGTGTAGGCTACCAGAGCTGAGAATCAGAATTCAGTGTTTACCTAAGAAGATTCAGGCCACTCACAGTGGACAAAAGAACAAGAAAGAAAGACGCCTCGGCCTCCAAAGCAGCTGGGATTACAGACATGCGCTCCCATGCCCGGCTTCCTTAGGCATCATTTAATGAAACCGCCCAAAAGTGGCTGCCATCATCATGAGCTTCCTTTAGAAGTAATGACATATATCAAAGACAGCATTTCTCTTCAAAAGAAGAAAGAAAAGAACATCAAAAATTGAAGTTTGAACCCACAAGTCTGGGGAAAACATCTATTTTCTTAAAATTAGGGTTTTACATTGCTCATGTTTTCATTTTAGTACATTTTTCCTATTCGTGAGACTCCTCCTGACACTACCAAAGGCAGAATGCATGCATTTGGGGGATATGATATTAACAGATGAAAATTTGCTGACAGAAAGCTCTTTCTGGCCTACTGACCTACTTATTCAGTGTATCAAATGATCTAAGAAAATTGACTTCCAAAAAAAGCAGGACATGTAATTAAAAAATTATCACCATATCCCTTACTGTCTATTGCATTCCAACTGAGAGACTTCATATCAATTGCTTGGTTTCCACAGTTTTGGCACAAAGACACCCAAATTTGGTAACCCTGCTTGGAGCATTAGGAGTGATTGGTAGGCAGGTTTTAGGCTGAATCACTTTAATGAAATTCACTGAAAATTGGTAGTTCTCATAAGAATATAATTATAGAGATGTATATTGCATACAGGGAATATAAAAACGATTTTATGCATCTTCTATAACAAATAATTAATAAACTATACGTACCTTTGGTTTAATATTCTTGTCATCTTTTCCTGTTGGAAATGAGGTGCTTATGCATTTCTTCCTTGTCATTCAGTTTGTATATACAATGGGAAGAAGGACTTCCTTTTTCTTGGAGTCTGATCTTATAAAAGAATATTTAATGCTCCTAATTATGGCTTTGGTTTCTGAGTCTATGAAAGATAAAATGCAATTTGTACATTAAGATGGATGAAAATTGCAGGTAACTACTTTTAACACATTCAGTCTGTCACACCAAAGAAGGTGTTTGTAACCAGGCTGGTTGTGGATTTATAAGAACTCAGGGCTGTAACTTTTAGTTCTAGGAGAATGTTGTCTCTGGCATTTACAGAGCCTTTCACGACCGTCTTAGCCACCGTCCTGGGAGGTGGTTCTGAAGGCAGGGCTTTCTTTATTTCTCTTGTAGCTTTGGCAAAGCCTTTTCTCCTGCTTTCTCCTTCCTTTCCCTTCTCCATCTCCTAGTTCCATCTTTTTCTACTTATCTTTCATTGGAATGACATAGAATAAATTCTTGTGGCCAGGGTACAAGGAATTCAGAACAAAGTGTGTATGTATCATACTGACACATAGGGGCAACCAGAGATTGGAAAGGTGTTGCTGAACAAAATATAGATATTAATACAATCAGTCCAGCAAAACTGGAAGGAAAGCTGTTAAAAGTTTGGTACTTCTAAATGTGTCTATGAATTAATGGACCAAATTTTGCTGGTAAGTATTTGTCCTTTTTAAACATATTTTGTATACATCAACACATATATGATTTTTCCCCCTCTCAGCTCTGTCCTGATTTCACAAGGGCTATCATGATTTGCTTGATTCTGAATATTCTCTAAATGTAAAGTTGATCCCTTTGCCCTGGACTAGTTTTCCTTTAGATGAGTTTGTATACCTTACTATTATGTGTATATGTATCCAACTTTATTTTCTCCAGTAAAACTGATAAAAACAAACCCATGGCATTGCAGATTCAATACTGTTTTACTCATGGTTAATTTATTCGCATTGATATGTTTGTCATGTTTATGTCTATAAAAGCTTTATTATAGTAACACAATAGATTAATGAAATTTTCAGGTAAAATATCATTTTTAGGGAAGTTACATACCCTGGGAGGTTTTTGATGTTCTTTAATAACATTACACATTTTCTGCTTCCTATGAACATGCTACATTTTTGGGGCAAAAATAGACAAATATATATTTGTTTTGCAGTTTTTAAGTATTCTGTTTTTTAAACACTATCTATCATTCGTCTACTATTTGGCTATGTGATATATTCGTGGATATAGACTTGAATTAGCCTGCACACCAACTTTACCACAGCTACTCTTCTTCCTATAGTGTGAATGCCATTGGTATTTGTGTTAGAAAAAAAAATCAAGGCCGTGCGTGTGTGTGGGGGGGGACCAAACACATATGGGTGGGATAATAAGCACAGCATACCTTGAGAAAAAGATGGCTCAAGGGTTATAATGTGTGTTATAAATTAAAAATGATGTCACATGGAAATTTTGCACATTTTGTAAAAACATTTTTAAAAATCCATCTGTCAGCAGAGAGTTTGCCATAATAATGACCTGCCATTTGTCACATCTTAAATTGAGACCCTCCTATCACTCCAGAGCACAGCTCATATCTGTACCATTCCTGGTTTATTTTCCTTGGCCTCACAGGTTTCACAGAGTAAGTGGTATTAATCATGGTCTTTGCCAATTTCATAGCCTGAAAAAACTTTATATAGATTAAACCCATCAAAATACCCAAGACTGGGAGGACAGCTCCTCAGCATTTGAGTTTAAGAGCAAGACTGTTAAAAAATCATACATTAATGTTTTACAGATCTATTCATATACCTTTTGTTACTGCATTTAGGAGCAGAGAAGCAGAAACAAAACCTTCCAGGAAGTAATGTGGAACATGCAGATAATCCTGTAGCTCTGGTCAGGAAACCTGTTCTGACCTTCACAGCTGGGTGACTGAAGCAAAATATGTCATAGTCCAGATCTGAATTTTATTAATTCTGAAGTTATGTAAAGCTTTCTATCTTGAAGTGCTGCTGATATCAAGGTTAATAGAGTATTGCGACTCCTATGTAATGAGAGTTGATAAATTGAGGTGAACAGAATCACAGATGTAACGATTCAGTAAATAGAGAATCTGTTTTCTCTTAAATAGTCATGATGCATCTTAGTAAAATAGCCTCATTCCTCCACCTGAATTCTTGGGCTATTCTTGGACCCCATCCATGATCCAACTGCAAGGAGACCCTCAAGCTGCCTAACGTAGTCGCAGTGATTGCTCCTCTTAAGTAAGTTTGCAGTTCACTGAGGTGGCGTTCTAGAAATTTTTAAACACATTTTTGAGACCTTCCTGAAAAATCTCTCCTCTTCATTTCTGAGGCATTAATTTACCACTTACTAAACTCTGAAGAGCTTATCTTTTTTGTCCAAAAGTAATGTTAAATCCATTAAAAGCAAGACCGTTTCCATGGACTTGGCTCAGAAAAATTATTTATGAACTGCGTACATGTTAGGGTTTGTGTTTGCTTTTCAACAGCTTTAGCTTTATGGCTGAATGGAGAGAAGATTTTTATTCAGAGCACACATAGAAGCCCTTAGTTTTTATGTTTGGAGCTGAGAATTTGATTCTTTGAGCTCCTAATTTTCCTTTATTAATATATCTGTATCTTTAGAAAGCTTTATATTGTCTATACATGTATGGAGGTCATGATTTTGTCTACTATTTTGTCCAGATAACAGCAGCAAACATCCATCATCACTATATATTCTATGCTTCCAAAACTTTTCAAAATATTATGTCGGGAGTGGCTAAATTCTTGGCGCCTCACAAGTGGCTATTTAGGATAACAAAGTGTATTGACTTTGCATATTAATTCATATAACTCATAACAGAGAATGTCAGTACTCTACATTCTCAGGAGAGAATATGCTAATTTTAGGTCTCATTAAATTAAAGAGCTAACTCTAGAGCCACTGAAATGATTAGAAAAATTTATTCTTATAATTCTCTTTCTCTAGAATACCTTGTGGTGCCAAAATCTGTATTAAAATTCTCTTAGAGGAACATATTCATTATAAATATATGTGTGGTTATACAAAAGATACATTAGGTGAAATTAAAGGGTCAGAAATGAAAGAGTTCCAATGGCTGCCTCAGGGTCAGACGCAGAGTCCGAAGTGGCCATCTGTACCTTAGGAAGCTAGAAAATCCAGTAGCCAATGAAGGTCAAGACCTGGAAGCTTACTGCGGTCATCACTGTGAGTCTGTGTTGGAAAACCAGAGTCCGTACTGAAAGGATGAAGAGTCCGTGCTGAAATGCTGAAGGGACGGGAGATCAATACCCCAGACAATGATAAAGATTGGCTCTTCTCTCACAAAGTGCAACACTTCCTCCTTGTTTCCCATTTCATTCTGTCCAAAGCACAGTTCTGTGGGTTGGCACCACCATGTCAGGGGTAGGTCTTGTTCACTCCAGAGGCTGGCTGACACGTCACTTATCCACAGACACACAAGGAACTTTCTCATCTCTGAGGCAGTCCTTAGTTAGGTCAAGTTGATGTATCACAACCATTTTCCCTCTCCATACATGATAGAAACAGACTTCCTAGTATCAGCACTTGGACTTCTATTCTGTGTTCCCTCTCCTCTTAACATCCTCCTAGTACATGAGGTTAGTTATGTTATGCTAGTGCTGTTAATCTGTAACTCTTTATCCCTAACTATTAATATTTGGGTTTTATATTCTCAGCCAATTCCATTATCTTCACTCAAATAAAATATTCTGTCATCAACACAAGCAGAATACGTGGGTACTTGTCTAGAATCTCCTCCAGATTGTTCCATCTATTTATCCTTTCACCACCCCTCATTAATTTACCCATCGTCAGCTCCTTCTATCCATTTCTCTCCTTAAAGATACCCCAAACTGGTTCATGTTGGACTTTTCCTTTCATCTTCTCTATGGAAATTCTTCTCATCCAAGTTTTCACTACCTTATATGTATAGAAATAAATATAATTGCTTCCTAATTGAACCTCAGTCTCTTAATATGTCCGACACCAATTCTATGCACAAATACTCTTATAGGAATTTTTATGCTTTATTTTTCTTATTTATTTTACAGCCTACAAACCTCTTAATACTATTCACATTATACATAAGTCTGAGATCATAGTTTTCATGTTAGTATTATATAACACTTTCTAGGCACCCAACTTGATTTCTACAACTATGTGTGAGCACTTGCTTCCAATGGTCTAGACCTGGGCCCCACAGAATCCAGAGCAGATGACTATTACCTTGAGAACAAGGTCTCACCTACTGACTTTCCACTTGGAAATTCTTTTACCCATTCACTTGACCCACTTATTCTTTGCATTTCTTTAAGATTCAGATTTATTTAAATTGTTTTTGGTAGTTTTTCTTGATAGCATAAATAATGCAACTGCACTATTTTCTAATGCTGAGGCCATGTTACGTGACAAATTTGGTATCATGTGTAATTTCTATTATAGCTTTCTCTGAATATGCTCATATAATCATTTATAACTAACTTTGTATTCCCCCCATATATCACCAGTGATTTCTTTCTTTACAAATTTCTGCCAATTTTCAGACATATAAAATGTGGTGGTTCAACTTCATTGTGTCAACTTGTATGGCTGGGGAGCTGCATAGGGCAGGAGTAATGTACACTGCTGGGTGTATATGGGTGGGTCATGGAAGAATGATCTTGGGTATTATATAAGGTCCCGGCCTCCTCCTTTCTAGCATTGTTCTCCTGTTCTAATATTTTTGTGTGTGTGTGTGTGTGTGTGTGTGTGTGTGTGTGTGTGTGTGTGTGTACTAAGAATCCAATTGAGGACCTTGTGCTTGTCAAGCAGGCTCTGTGCTACAGAACTCTTATCTCTGGCCCTTCCTGTTCTGTTTTGTGACCCTCACAGGCTAAGTACATTTGTTCCACCACTCACTTCTGCATGATATTTATGCCTTGTACACAGCTGACCATGGCTTGAATTCCCTGAAACCATGAGCAAATTGAAACTCTCCTAGAAGTTTTGGGTGTCAGACATTCTGTCTTGGCAATAGGAAAGCTGAATAGTACAAAAAATTGGTACTGGAGCAGTGAGGTCATTGTGACTAAAACTGCCCTTGTGGTTCAGAAGCCTTTGGAACTGGTTTTCAGAATGAGCATGGAAAGACTTGGAGAAATAGGCTAAACAGAGGCTTGAATGCTGTAATCAGAGCTTAACTGACAGTTCTGGTCTGAGCTCAGAAACCAGAATGCTGAAAGGAATGCAGACCTGAAAGGCCAGGCTCATAAAGTTTCACATGAATGGAGACTCTATTTGGGAGAATGGGTAGAGACAATGCATATTGCATTCTGGTAAGGAACTTGTTTTTATTTTGCCCATGCCCTAAGACTTTGTAAGAGGCTTACTTTGGAAGTAGCAGACCAATACAGCTGAAGAAATTTAAAGATAGCACAACAGTCAGACTATGATATGGATAATACTTGCTGCTTTCATCCAAAATCATAGCTAAAATTGGGGCAAAATTAGTTGAAACAGTCAAAAAACTGAAAAATTTGAAAAAGTTAATTTGGCCTAGAAAGAACTATGTGAATTTGTGCTCAAAGAAGGTGTGCTTGTTGAAGATACTGGCATGATTGAAATGAAGTCAGGTACTGTGTACAGAGACTAGAAGAACGATGTCTTGAGGGCATCTCAGAAATCAGCCAGATCTCACCCATTGCAGATTCAAGGGTATAAAGTGTCAAACTTCCCTTTGAGAAGAGAGCTCCTGGTCCCCCTTCTTGAGAAGGAACAACCCAGGGTACTGGATGCCCAGGACTCATTTCACTCTGCTCAATCATCTTGGCACTTCAAATATTTGCTAATCCAATGTTTCAGGGATTCCTGGTTACTGCTCATGGCACTGGCATACCTTGGTGTCATCTACATGATGCCGGTTTTATCTTCGTGCAGAACTGAATAGTTGTGGGGTCAGGATTCCAGACCAATTTCAAACGAACTCTAGGAGTCTAGGCAAAGACCTCCAGCAAAGGCAATGTGTGAAGCTGTGGGATTGAAGCTAAAAGTGTAATAGAACCCAGGAAGTTGGCAATGCCAGGAATGTGGAACATCTGCCAAGGAAAGCTGCAGGTTGAGATGGAGCCAGCATAGGAAGAGGCCATGTGGACGGAAGCCAGCAAGGCTACGGGGACGGGACCACCCAGGCCCGTTTGAAGTTGCAGCCCACCACAGTGTGCCCCAGGTGTAAGACACGGACTTAGCGCACGCTGTGCTGGTTTCTGAGCCTGCTTTGGCCCTATGCTTTTCTGTTCCCCTATGCCTTTCACTTGGAATGGGGATGTTCACCCTGTGCCACCGTACCATGCGATTATGTCACTTGTTTTTGTAAAGAGGTTCACAGTTAAGAGTTTTCCTTGGGTCTCACTAGAGACTTTAACTAGAATTTTTCAAAAATGCTCGAACTACAGAGACTTTTTGAAGGGATGAATGCATTTTCACTTGTACATGGGATAGTCGTGTCATGTTGGGCTGAAATTTAAACTTGTTAGGGTCTGTACTGAGAGACTTCGTTTAAAGGGATCTGTTTGCGTGTCCTCATTAACCAGCTGAATGTGGAGGTTCAGCTTTTGTCAACTTTATTTGCTTGGGAACTGAGCAAAGGATCAATAAATTATGCTTTAGAGTGTGTCTTTGAGGGATGTGAAGGTGTGGTTTCACACTTCTTACATGGTCCCTGGGCGATTCCACTCTGTGACTTTTTTCCTGTTCTGTTTTCTGGTCACCCTGTTTGCTCTATCGTGTCTTTCTGCCAGGATGTTTGTGCTTTGAGATAACTGAATATGGACTAAATCCCTTGAAAATGAGAGAAAACTAACCTTCTCCTCTAAGCTGCAAGTATTGGATATCGTGTCTCATTGATGGGGAAGCTAATACAGCAAAATACAGGTCCTTTTCATTTTTTCAGGGACCATCAGTTCGGACTTTCTCACATGCAGCATCTGCCTTCCCTCTGTCTGTCCTGAATGCTACTGCCCAATTTATCTATCTAAGTATAATACTGTTATCTTTAAATCAATTACTGCAATATTTCCATTCACAGTGGTCTAGTACCAGTTAGGGATGTATTTCCTCTGCTTACTCACTCTATACCTCAATTTATTGTATTCCAAATACATAAAATAAACTTCCCAATATGTATCAAACTCATGAAATTCCAGTTTTAAAATGTGTGACCCAAGAATTATTTATTAAAATCCTCAAACGTCAATTTTATATTTTCTATGTGATAGCCCAACTTTTATCTCCTGTGCAAGACTTCGTATTCCTACATGTTTTAAATACACATTTCCAGCTCTCCTCATTCCAATTATTTTGTTTCTTTGGAATATAAAATAAGCCTTCATTTTCATATTCCATTTGTAAGTTCCTTCGTCAGCTTCTGAAATTGAAAGGGTCCATAATTGTAAGTTTACATTGTAGCTTCATCAGCAAGGATAGGCCCTTTTCAAGTAAAAAAGAAAAAACCTGCCTGCATAGATATTCATCCTACAATTCAATCTCGGCTGCCTACAAACCCCCGGGTGATTGTTGCTTCTCTCTCAACCAATACCTTTCATTAGAGCTTTTTCCTTTCTCTCTGAGCAAGTAGTTGCTAGAGTAGTTATACGAACCCATGCATGGAACTTGATTTGTAGACTACAGATTTTGTGAGTCGGGACTACCTGTATAAATCAGGTGTTCATGTGAAATCCCAGTTTCATTTCTGAATGGGTAAGAAGGTGCTCACTTCAGCAGTACATAGACTGAATGAGTAAATAGGAAATAGTATGAAGTTTTGAGAGTGGGTCTCATTATGCAGTTCAGGCCAAGCTTGAACTAAACTATGTAGATCAGGTTGGCCTCGAACTCACAGAAATCTTTCTGCCTCAGCCTTCTGAGTGCTGGGTGTGTGCAACCATGCCCATCCTGGAGACTTCTGACCTGAATTTGAATTCCAAATTTGCTATTCACCAACTATGTGATTTCATCCTCTCTGTGTTATGTATAGAGAGTCTAACAAAATATTGGCATGAGAAGGGCAGATTATACCTTTAACTAGGCTTATAACACTCATTTAACAATTTAATCTCTTTTTCTTGTGTTCATATTTCAATTTCCTTATGCTAGTATATTGCCCGTATCTTTCTTCAACAGTCAACAGTTACCTAAATTTGTAAATAATTTTCCTGTGCTTCTCTTAGTTTCTGTTCCTCAGAATTTAACTAACACATTTATAGCAATAACCAAACAAATATTCAACAATATTTAAAATATGGTAATACTGACATTTTATAAACCATCTTGTGCTCGTTTATTTTCATTCTGTGTGCAGAATGTCAACTTCGTTTTTTGTCAACTTCTCCTTAAACTTTACTAACTTAAATCTATCAGTTTTTATTACCATAGATGCAGGAGCCTGTATTTATTGCTCCTTCTTTCTCCTTTTGCTGAATTCAAGGGACTGACTACAGGGGAGTAGGCTGTGTTCTCGCCATGGTTCATGTAGTTCATAATAAACTTTGGCTGAGTAAATTTAGGAACAAAAAGGAAGGCACACTTAGTCTTGCATAGCAAAGGACAAGTCATGGCTCTGTAGGTTAGAAGGCATTTGGCACAAACAAATTAATTTGCCAAAAAGAAAAAATAAAATTTCATATTATCCTGGGATAGCTCAGCAAATTCGTATTCAAAACGCCAACTTTGTGCTGTCATACAAATTTGGACATACATTAAAATTTGATATTATACTTCAAATGATTTAACTGGTAAACACATAGAAGAATATTTAAAATTTTTCTCTTTTGTCACTGGAATGAACTAAAATGTAACTATCATTTTTTTCCAAGACAAATATTTTCTTCAAGAGAGACTTAACAAAAATGTTACAGTAAGCCAGCCGTCTCATTTAAGGTGCCAATTTCATCCCTGTTTTGTAAGGTCAGGTGTTTGCAGTGTGGTAAGAATGTTAAACCACAGCTCATAAAATGCAAGGGAAACGGAAAATCTCACTTGTATTTCTGAAATAAGCCAACTATTTACACTTGCATTTTTAAATTCATAACTCACAACCTGCCATATCATAGTTGTGTGGATTGTGCAGATTTTCAATGGAATGAAAAGCAAAATATCTTCCCCATGGGTCTTATTCAGAATTGAAAGCAAAGTATAGTATAGAGATTTTCATTAGAATTATAGTGAAATCACTCCATACATGAACATTAGTTCCATAATGATTATAGACCCACCATTCTTAGAAAAGATAGCAAAGTAATACTCAGGTGATAATGTTCACAGAACAAAACTAAATAATGAAACATTATATATCATTATGCTATTGGCACTCCTCTAAGATACAAAACTGTGGGCTTTCACCCTATAGCATCTGATTTCAACATTTTAAAAAAGCTTTACATTGGACATGTTGTTTTAGAACCTGGAGTAAAAAGAAATCTATATCACTTTTTCGAACTTGTTTTTGTTCTGTTCTGTGATTTTGGATTATGAGTACTTAGGGATAAAGTTGTAACATTCAAGTTAAGGACTAAACTTAAATATTTCATTTAACCCACCACATATTAACAAAGAGCATTTAATGTAATTAGAGATGCTGAAAGACAAAAATCTCTGACAAAATTGGTGATAATACGTTCAAATGTAAGAAATAAAATATATTGTTGGCTTCCTTTGATGACACATATATTATTCAATAGTCTTTTAAGGAAATTAATTTGCTTTTGACCAAAATTCCCTAGGTTTTGATTCAATTCATTTTTTCTTCTATGTCTATATTAAGATTCTAGAATACTCTTGACTTTGTCCTTTAGATATTATTTCAACAATTGCCTGTTAGTTGTTGCTAATCATGAAACAAAAATGCTTCATATAATTCCTTGATCATATATTTTCTGATAAACCCATAGAGTGCCCCTCTTGTAAAAGTAGAGAACAGTGTTGGTTTTGGGGAATTACTAAGTAGGGATATTTGGAAGCTCCTGGATACAGAAGCAGAAGCAGAAGAAAGATTCTTCTTAAGACCTGGGACACAGCTAGGATGCTGGTGCTGGTGGCAGTGGAGAAGCATGTGCCTGTCTCTTATGGAGAGGGGTGTGGGCAGCAGGGAGTGAACCATAATCAATCATGATCCAGTTTGGTGCAGCTGTCTACCACTATGATAGGTGCTAGAGACAGAAAACGATGGGACATCCTGAGATAAACGCTAAGGATTAGATGCCCATGAAAATGGTTGTGCACACAGAGGGTGAAGAACTTGCTTCTGTTAAGGAGTTTTAGAAAGAAAGCCCTGGATCCATGAAGGAGACCCAACAGGCCAGGCTTGGCTACGCATCTCAAAATGCCAATCAAGGAGATAAGCAGTGCTGAAGGGCAGGAAAGCAATTTAATCAGCGCAGCTCTCCTGAGGACAGATTTAAGGCCTGTACTCAAATTGCTGACAGAAGCTTTAAGGATTTACAGAAAATGGTGAACAAAGGCAAGAGTTGGGGATTTGCACAGGTGGGGGCTTTGCATCATGGGTGGGACTGATAGTCTTGGTCAAGCTGTAACCTGGCTGTTCTTTACCTTAGGACTGGTACTGAGAGTTTCACAGGGAGCCATTATCACTTGAGAGGCAAATTCTGTCCCACTGCGAGACAACGCCTCTTTTTTTTTTTTTTTTTTTTTTTGATTTTATTTTTTTATTTTAGAAACATAAAAGTACAAAAACATATTGACAAACAGACACCCATTATCATAGAAAATAGTACAATCACAACTAATCTATAGACAAGGTGATATGGTCTCAACAGTAGTTGTTGCTTTATCCATTGATATCTTCGAATTGTAGATGTATGAGAGGATAAACTGTCTGACTAAATTTGCATGTCTGTATATGGAGACAACGCCTCTTGCTTAGAAAGAAAGGTTATGCTTCCATTGTAGGGTAATTGCTCCTTTTGGGACACAGGAGCTGTGCTTTCTAGGAAGCTCTGTTTTTCCTGGAACCCAAAGAGATTGCAGGTTTAAGACAATGACCGGGGTCTTCTAGGCATTGCTCCAGGGGTTCTGGAGTCGCATGTTATAAAAGCTGGCATTTGGATGCCCCTCAGCCAATCTTTAAAATTATTTTAGTTCCTCTTGTCCTGGTGTCCTAAATCATAAGGGGGATGAGATGCTGCTGGGTAAATTTAGGGTTAATAAAACTCATATGATTAGGTTCTAGATACTCCTTAAGTGGTTCAGATTCCATATCCTGAGAGCTGAGCACAGATCTCATCCAAAGCCATAAGGTAATACAGAAGACATCCACAAAATTAATAGAGGTGCCATGCTTCCTCCTGATTTTTGTTACCTATTGGCCACCTACAGTCCCAGCCTCTAAATCCCTATTATGCTTTCTTTGGCAGAGTTAGGAAAATATTTATGGAATCCACAATAATAGGACTAATTCAGGAGAAATGTATGAGTTTGCATAGATAATAGATAGCAAGAACACGATACCAGGTAATAGTACATAGAAAAAAGAGAAATGCAGAGGTACAGAAGACTATTTGATCAAGAAATCATGAGCAGTTTATGCACTGAGGATATACTAGGAGAGAAATAATGGGACTGAGACAGGAATACAATCCTAAAGAAAATGGTAAAGGGCCTTGATTAAAATGCTCAAGCATTTGAAATTGACCTTGTGGGTTATAGACTTTTCTACTGTCACAAAATACAGTGGCTGAAACTGACAAACATTTGGCAGCATAGTAAACTAATAAGAAATCCAGTGGTTCAAACGTCATAATTTTTGTTAATGAGTCTGGATCAGTGGTAGGGTGTGGGTTCAGGAAGGCGCTTCTTCAGGCACCTCTAGGCCCTTGTCCTCCTGCACTATTTCTGGATAGGCAGGAGAGAGGTTGGACCCTGGACTGCTCAGCACACCGTCCCCTAGTGGACTTGCCTGGGTTTACCTACACCAGCAAGGCGGAGCTCCCGGACAACAGGTGGGATTTCACGAAGCCACTGGAGACCTGGACTTGAGCAAAGTGTATTGACAGCAAGTACTGCACTGCACTCATGAGACCAAGTGGCAAGACCAATGCAGAAGCTACAGGCTCCCCTCTGGAGGGGAAGAGTTTTCAGGTATGTTGTATATGAAATGAAAATTGGAAGAATTGAAGGATTGTGTCCACTTGGGAGATTTATTATGAGGGAATTTCAGTCATTTTATTAGTATAGTGAATATAAATTATATGATATATTTGGATATTATGATCTTGCATCTCATTATGTGTCTTCTAGGTAATCAAAGCCTAACAGAAAAAAAAAATACAAATTCAGGGACTGGAAACAGTAAGGTGCTAGTAAAAGTAGGAATAGGAGAGCGAGAGGAAGGATTTCTTCTATGGATTCTTAAGAGCTCATTCTTCTTATTTTCTCACTGGCCAAGCAGAAAGCACACCATACTTAAATGAATAACCATAACAGAAATGTAGGTTCTCCACAAGCTTCACATAGCACAAAAGATCATTTCAGTTAAAAATTATTTCCTTTAAAATTAAAAAGAAAATCCCTGCAAATGTTAATAAAATACTATGTATTAATACACCAACCATTTTTAGTATCAACTGAGACACCAGCTTAATTTGAGAGTTGTATTTTGGATCAGAAGAAGTGGTAGGTGAAACTTGGTTTTGAGATTATATTCAAAGTGTAAATCTGGTTTGGGGACTTGGGCTGTTTATCGTTGTTTTCCAGAGAAGAGAAAACTCGGAAGGAGGAAGATAGGAATCATCAAGTGAGACAAGGAAGGTCAGGTGTAGCACTCCTACAGTGATTCTCTTTGGGGAGCCCTGTGCTGGGTCTCAGGGTTCCTTGTAACTACAGCTGAGAATTAGATGGAGCCTAAGGAACACAGGGACTTGGGCCCTTGGCAAAGTTAGGCTTTCATCCCAGATACTTCTCACTTTTCAGTGACTTCAATTTATCTCAGATTCTTTTCACTTTTATTTGTCTTGAATGAGTTTAAAAGTCTTATGCAATTTCCAGAGATTGTTTCTGGTTCATGTGTGTGGCTTGAGTTTTTTTTCTTACATATACTTCTTTCTGTACTTTTATGATAAACTTCCATCTCCTGGGCAAGGGCATATGTTGATAGCATTAAATTTCCCTCTCCACACAGTGTTTAGCAGACCCCAGATGCCTACAGGTAGAGTACTGTGCATCTGCTGGCATGACCTGGGCACACAATAGAGTATGGCAAGGGAGGGGTGGTGCTGGCTTGAGGCATGCTGTCTCTGGAGGAGGAAGGAGCCATAATAACATGGGAGGGCACTGAGGCATGATGTGGGCACCGGCACGGGCTGTGGGTGTGAAGAATGTGTCCGACACCATAGCCCACATGCTGTCGAACCAGGAGAAGACTTGTCCTCTTCTTTTCCCACAAGGCCCATGGAAAGATAAACAATAACTCATTATTTCAGGAAATACTAAACTGTCATTTTCTGCTAAAAGAGGATTAAGTATGAGAGGAAACTTTATAGGTCATGGAGTATGTGAGAAGCTGAACAGGATACAAAAAAAGCAGACCAGCAAAGTTACAGCTTGTGACAATCATTTCTCCAATGCGTATCCATCACGTTTATAGTAACCATGCATTTGTGTGTGTGTGTGTGTGTGTGTGTGTGTGTGTGTGTGTGTGTGTGTGTCTTTGAGCAGTAGGTATCCCAGAACAGATGTCTTCACAACCTTAAGCTAGACTTCCCCTGTTTGCAGACCCCGAGTAGCCCTGCTCCCCCCAATTTCATTCCCCTCTCCTTGCCCTCTCTCCCCTTCACTTGCATAAACCCTCTCTGTGTGCTTGTGTGTACCTTTGTCTTTGGCACAAATCAATAGGCTAACAGAAAAATTAATGGGCATATAAATAAATGAGAAAAATGAACAAGAATTTGATGAATATTTCATCCTTTCCCATATCTGAGCTACTGGATTTCTCACACATCTGAGCAACTGGATTTCTATTTCTGTGTTGTAAAAGCAGAAAAACTTAATGTGGATTATGTGACTCACCAAGAGAATCTGCTGAGATGCAGTTTCTCATGTCTGGAGAAAATCAGTGAATTCACCTGCCACTTCCGATCTCACACTGAGGCCTACCCATCCCTTTCCCAAGAGCTGTGTCATGAGTTTTAGTTTTTCTTTTTGCAGTTCTGTTTCCATTCCTACTTCTCTACTTCAGGCCAACGTTTCCACATCCTTGTGTATGGAGACACGCCTTCGGAATAATAACTGGAAACCATCGTCTTTCTGCCATCAGTCTTGACATTGGATATGTCAGCCAGCCTATTACATTTTGGAATACAGCAACAAAAGCCATTAAATGTAATGATGCTTGGGGTAAATTGTATGTGACATGTTTTTAAGTAACATATGAATTATTTAGATTGGTTTATTCTTAGTTATGTATTAATAATTGGACTAACAATTGGCAAATTATGTTATACAACTATTAAGCTCCAAAGGCACCTCATTAAACTTTGTTTTAGCCAAAGAAAACAGAAAAAAATTGTTCCTGAATATGTGTCTGACACAGCATTAACTTCCAAGCTCAGTTCTCCATTTAAAACAAATTTAACTTATTGTCTTGAATAGCTCGTAACAAATAAAGAACAGAAACTTGATTGGAATTCAGTGGCCTGTAGACCAAAATACACGCTTTCATCTCACTGAACCCTTTACCTTTGATCTGAAGATGAACGAAGGAAAAACAAAATGAAATCATTGCAGCTATCTCTAAAATTGGCATTTAAAAAATTAGTTTAGTATTCATCAGATATTAATGTGTGTCTCATACAGTAAAATAATATTTCTGTTCTTCAATCCTCTAAAGGCTCCACTGTATCCATTGTAGGAAAAGCCAATCAGGGGTCTGTTCCCCCTCTCTGATTTACTGCACCAGCTGGGGCACACAACTGAGTCACCTGAGGCTCTCTTCCCTTCAAAGAACTGCATAAAATTGAATTAATGTTATTCCAACCTGACAATTTTTACCATAAGTAAATAGAGCATTATTCTTTTAATAATTTGTTTTTAGCTGCAATACAGCAAAAGACATTTTTACATTGCTGAAAAAGATTGATTTTTATATTAAGAAAAATTATACATTAAATGAGCATTTTCCACAGTGATTTCCCACCCCTAAGAAAAACTTTTGAGTTTAGGATGATGAGTGTGATAATTATTGTAGCCGATTAGTAATGCTGAGCTATGCAAACCGCAGACAGGATTTGATGAAAGTTGATCAGAGCATAGATCTTAATAGAAGAGAAACTTTCTTGTAAATCTTTCTACTTAAACCTATGAGTTATTTGCTTATAAAAATGATGGTCTACTTTATTAGTATATAAGAATCCCTCCCATGTTAACATACACCATCAGGCTCTGCTTTGCTTGGTCTTTGTGGATTCATCTCAAGAGTATGTGAGGAGGTTTTGTCTCTTTGTTTATCCTAAGCATTGATTTTCAATCTTCTTTGTTCAGTTATTACCAAGATTTTCACAATGAAGACTACATGCTGGTTGCTTTTCCATACACAAGTTGAAACTTTCCTAGACCTTCTTTTGCTGAATAATTATGAATTGTATTTTAAAGAATTGTTATTTGAGTAGCATCAAATTTCATACCAGAAAATGTGGAAAACAGAAGCAAATAAAATATTTTCCCATCCAGATTGAGATATACAATTGATCATGAAAATGATTTATATTTAAGATGCATAACATGGTGCTTCAATGCACATGGGCATTGCAGAATTTTACTGCAATCATGTTAATTAACATATTCATCACTTTACAGAATTACTTTTATAAAGATACTATAAGTGCTGAACAGGGAAAATATTCTCAAGGAATGAAAGCTAAGGTATAATCATTTGGAAAATACTTAAAACATTAATTCTTGGTGGATCACCACTAAAACTATTTTAAAGGACTTTTTTAGACCCAATATAAGAAGAAAATTTTGAGTATCAGTAGTGAGATTCTAGAGCAACAAGAATGATAAATATTGAGTAAATATAAGGAATTATTATTTTCTATTTGAGGTTTAAAATCTGTTTGATAGTTGAAGGACAATTATAACATTTAATGGAATTTTTGCCTGTAATACAGAAGGAAACTCAACATAAAAGTAGAGAGTAAAGGGGCCCAAATTCTGGTAAGACTGTTGCATTTCACATGGAGGAGTAAACTATTTTAAATAGACATCAAAAGTTTAAGCATTTATGTTCTATTCACTAGAGCCATCAGTAAAAGTAAACAGAAAAGAGGTATCATTATAAACACAGTAAAGAACCTAAATGGAATAAAAGTAAAGTATTGAAACACAGTAGATAGTAAAGGAAAAACTGGGATGAATAACATAAAAAAGAAATAAAAAATAAGTAATAATACAACATATTTAAAATGAAATATATTAGCACTTATATTAAATAGTTAACTCAACTGCAAGGCAGATTATGAAATGGAGACACTTAAGTTCATATGTACTATGGTCATGAGAAAGCTGGATTAGGCATTTTATGAAAGTTAGAGCAAAGCAAACAACCTTACCTCTATATCTGAGTTATATTTGCATATCATGTAATCACAGTAAAATTATCATACTATAATTACTGATGACTAATGTCCATCCAAACTATGTGTGATATAAATATAATTTAAATAATGATATGAAATTAAAAATAAGAAATATGAATTTACAAGGATAAATAAATTATGTTATCTATATAACTTTACTAGAGTAGTTTATTTGCATTTAATTTCCAGGTAATTTTTTTCTACAAAAGACATAAACAATATACCAAAAAGATATTTTTGTTTATAAACCAAGACAAAATTATGTTTCCTATATTTTTCTAAAACATGTTTTTATCATTCAACAATGTAATTTTAAAATGTCTTCAATTTCAATGCTTGTATTTTTAATTTATGTTTCTTAAATAGCTTCATGCTTTCTGTTCACTGTTATTCAAATATTCTCTTATAACTATTGTTTTATTTCTTGTGATAAAGAATTTATCACAACTAACAGCTCTAGGCTTTTCTCATACATGTATTATTTTTATCCCTACAAGTTATTTTTATTCTTACATTGTAGATAAGGAGAAATAGAATTGTGGTGGTATAAATTTATTTATTTTTATTCTTTAAGAGTATAAAAGAAAACAAAGCAAAACAAAAAAAGGAAAACATTAACAAAGAGACATAAAGTAGCAAAAGAACAGTACAATCAAAATTGAATTATAGACAAAGTGACAGGGATTTAATAGTGGTTGCTGTATTACATATTGATAACTTCAAAGTGTATGCTCAGGAAAACACATATAGACATACAATCTTGATCAAACAAGCAATCACCAACTGTTCCTTACCCTAAAGTGACGTAAGTCAATAATGGAACCATGTTAGCCATCCTACATATACATACATACATACATACATACATACATACATATTTGCCCCTTGGTATAAATTTAATTAATTAAAAGTATTTGGTCTGTCATCTGAGGTCCTGCTAGATTTCTTTAAAATAATCTCTTATGACTACTGTTTTCAAATCCTGTATTTAGTGATGAACTCACAAAACACCACGGTGTCTCATCATCAACAAGCTCCACATTGTCACTCCCAGAGCTGCTTGTGATTCATCTTTGACAGTGATTCACAACCCAAAGAAATAATTTTTAAATTGGTCAATAATAAGAAGCAAGGTGAACCCAAAAGTACAGAAAAAAAAATAGAAAAATAGCATTAGTTAAAATAAATAAGCTTCTGGACTTCCAAAGCAAAGAACAAGCAGAGTGAAGAGGCTGCCTACGGCGGGGGAGAACGTGTTGGTGTTGTTTTTGCATCTGCCGTTGGGTGAGTAACCCAATCATGAGGAATTCAATTTCTTCAATAAAAAACAGACAAACGGAACACACAGTTAAAAGTGGGCAAAAGTTTTGAATAGACGTTTGTCAAATAAAGACATACAACTGAATCACAGGTACATGAAAAAATGCCAAAAATAACTAATTATTAGAAAAATGCAAATTAGAACACCATTTATCACCTCACACATATTAGAAGCAGAAAAATTCTTGCTTAGAGTTGGTGAGAATGACTAGCTGGTAAATTAGTAAAGGGATTACAGGAAAAAATGTGAGGTGCCTTCAAAAATTAAAAATATAACTGTCCTATGATCCAATTTGCAGGTATATGTCCAAATGATTTGAAATGAAATAAGTACGTTGAAAAGATCTATACTGTTGTGTCCATTGCAGGGTTATTCATAATAACCAAGTTCTAGCATAAAACTGATCCAGCAAGTATAGATAAATTTAAATGGAATGGAGAATTAAATTGTGATGCACAGCATGCTATGGGATGCAATTCAGCCTTTGAAAAAAATTCTTTCATTTACAACAATGTAGATAAATCTGAAGGACCTTAGGGGAGATAAACTGCACAGAAAAGAAAATATTGTATGATCTGACTTATCTGTGAAATTTAAAGAAATTGAACCAAAAATGTAAATAGTAAAATGGTAACAACTAAGGGAATGGGATGCACTGAAGTTGGTGAGTTGTTAAACAGAGGTATAATATTTAAATTTCATACAATCAATAAGTTCAATGATCTTTTAACACCATGGCAACCATAGTTAATAGCAATCCATTGTATTATCAAAAATTGCTAAGAGAATGTATTCCAAATATTCTCACCACAAAATAAATATAATTATGTGAGATGATGCATAGTTTGACTTAGCCATTACACAATATATTGATATTTGAAAACAAGATAAGGTATTATATATATTATATAAGTGTGTAATTTTTATTGGTAGATTAAAAATAATTGGAAAATATACCTACAAGGTAAGACCAAAAAACTCTTTACTATTGCTATATAAATTATCAATTTCAAACTTAATCCCTGTACAATATTTCTTCATCAGGATGAAATCTATAACAATATAGTGTCACATGTAAGTTTGAATAAATTATGCCTTTTTTCTTTTAAGTGCTATTTAGAGGAGTACTGAAATGTCAAACCTCATGAAAATCCCCATATCATGGGAAGGACAGTAAGAGTTATTGCATGCTTAGGATACAATTACTATGGGCAATTACTTTTCTAAGGTTATTCTTCCTTCACTAAAGAAAAAGAAAGGGGGAACATCACTTATTCAATTTACAAAACCAAGATGAATTTAAAAGCATTTAGAAAGAAAATCTAAATTGTATTAAATTTCAGAAAGTGTTGATTGAGTGCTTTGGAGTCAAGTGGCTTTATATTCCAAGTTCAGTGGGAAGATTGGAGGACCAATGCAGGGGACTTTGGCACTTGTAAAAATTTACAGAGAGAATGCTCCTTTCTTGACCAGGTTTCAAATATTATGGATGTTTGGGTAGGTAGGTATGTTACATTTAATAGTCAAGTGGTTCTTCCAGTTTTATATCTCAAAATGTCTCTTGACTTCATAGAAAGTGTGATCTCACAGTAATTTTATTCTTGGTAGGAAATCATAACAAAATGTCTCTTTAAGTGGTAAAAACTTCCTTTAAATTAAGGGAGAAATGTAAATGCTCAATAATGCAATCAAACATAAACCAATTATATATTCAAGTTGCTATGTATTTTTTCTGCCACCATGACTTCCTCAGCCATCATTTTCATAGCCGCATGCGCACACACACACACACATAATATTGAAATTAGACTTTTTAAATTTTCCAAAAGAATTCTTTAAAGTCCTGTGAAAGCTATGAATTTAATCTTATACCTGTACATTAAAGCATGTCATTATTAGAAAAGAGCTCAAAGATCATGGATGTTTGGACTTGTGTTTATAGGTGTTAAAAAACGCACTTTTAAGAAGCCATGAGAGACAAAGGGAATGAAAACTTCTGGAAAAGAGTTTGTCTTTATTTTTCTGTTTCTCTGTTTCTAGTTTTGTGTTTCCCTAGTGTCACACTATTAATGCATTAAATGCAATAGTATGAAAACCCTGCATTAATTTGCTAATACCTTCATAAAAATTACTACTGACTGCGTAATTAAACAACACAGTTTTTCACAGTTCTGGAGGTCCGATGTCCTGGTTAACCTTGATTTTCAAATTGACCAGATTAGGCTATGGTCCCCAAACTTCTTGCCACAAGGGACCTGTATCTTGATGACTTTAGGATGATTCAAGGGCATCACATTTATCGTACACTTTTTTCTATTATTATCAGACTGTGAAATATAACGTAATAATTACACAACTCAGTGAAACCCCCAAGGTTGTTTCCAGCAACTGGAAAGTTCCACCTAGGAGTGGCTGGAGACAGCAACACCTGTAGAGTGTATGTCCATTCTGCTCTACAACCCCATTTTCAGTGATGTACCTGTAGAAAACTTTGCTTCACAAAGTACAATGGTGGAAATGGAAGCAGGCTTTTCAGTGCTTTTGTGGCAATTCAAGGTACTCTGCCATGATATTAATTCAGAACATATGGAAGTTTAAAGTTGTCTCAAATATAATTTAAGGCCTTTATCTTTTGTCATCACAAGCAACTGATCCTTTCATAGCATTAACAAAGTTAGTTCACTTGGCTTTTTCACAAATGGGTCCCAGATTTTTTCCTTCCCAGTTTGAAGATTCTTTGTGATTGAGAGATAATACTCAAACTCTTTGGAAAGCCCAGATATTTGATCATACACCATCTGGGAGCAAGTCTCAGGCTCAGTCTCTTTCAAAATCTCTACTAGTAGCTGAAACATGTCAATCCCAATGCCTGCTCATCACTCCCATAATCACAATTTGGATTTGAATGCAGCCACTTTATCTGTCAAGTTGAACACAGTTGTCATTTTTCCTTAAAGTGACAGATTTAATTCACTGAGCAGCTTGTATGAGTCACAAAACTGTGATTTTTTTTTCCAACTCCTCCTATGGCACAGGAATATACTAGTTTTTAAAAAACAAAATCTCTGGAGTGGCTCTCCTAACTCAAGAATTCTGGCCAGTGATCTACCTTGAGAAAGCTATCTCATTTTTTATAAGAGACATATGCTCTGTGTCTACCTCCTCACAAAGCGGAGTTAAGGGAATGTGCTTTATTCATGTTTTAATAATATTCTCTAGAATATTAAGTTTAAGTGACATTTTTTGGCTGGCCAGCATTTCTCTGTGGATGACACAGTGCACAGACTCTCGTTCAAAAGTGACCTTTGACTGGACTACTAACGTCAGAAAGCAGTTTAGTCACAGAAGGCACTCCACCCCTGCAGACACCACCAAAAACTGATGAATTTGCTTTTCCAAATGATGTAGTCACTCAAAAGCACAAATTGTTCTATAGCTATGTCATTGGTTGGCAAAAAGTACACTGAACATATCCTTATGCCCAAGCTCATCAAAAATATATCACCCAAAGAATGAGCATTGTTGCCCTGTTGTCAAAAGTGGTAGACTTATTAACCTGGATTTGATAGATTCATGCCTCAATCCTCTCAACAGTTGGGCTTCAACATCTTCAACAGAACTATTTCACCAGTTGTTCTACCTGAAAGAGAACATTTGCCAGTCTCTCTGAAAAATTAGTGATAACTGTCTTTCGTGGCAGGCAAGATCAACTCTTCACCAATAGTAGGTTTCTACGCTGTAGCATGCCATGAGCCATAAGAATGATGCTCCTCCTATACATATATTGATGAATGGTGGTCTTCAATAATTGCGTCTGTTCTTTGTGTTCAAATTTTTAAACTCTAAAGCCTTCTGCCTTCATGTAAGCTATTTAGGTAGCTAAGCAGCTTTGAAGGTTTCATGTCTTTATTTATCACTGGCTATTATACAGTGTGAGTTTGGGAGTGTGAATCATCTGCTGCCATTAACCTGCTAAGCAGGCTCTTGGTATTTTCTTTTACATGCAGCTTTCTTCTTGTTGGCAGTCTTTGGTCTTGTGATGTCCCATCACTGAGCCTCTGCCGGTTTTCAAAGAAGCTCTCAAAGGGGATGTTTGCACTTTACTCCTTTTGGCTAGGGTTAGCTTGTGGGTTAAGACTATGCAGAACAGGAAAAATAAAACAATGGGTGGTCCATATGTGAACAAACATGTGTGAGATTCTGACTTAAAGCCTCCCACCAAACGAAACTATACAACTGAAATAAATCAACTCACTTGCAACTGCAGAGTCGTCTACCAGATGCAGCTTAATTGGCACTTGCTCTCACTGTTAGGGTTTTGATATGAGTCCACATCAACTGACTACTTATTTTTTCTGTGCACTTAAGCATCTGCACTATAGTGAATATGTGTTTGCAACTGATCCTCAGCACTAGCATCACTAACTCAGCTCCACATGAGATCATCTCATAAGGAATGTCCAGCCTAATTCTCTCATGTGTGCAGTTTAGAGTTTCAGATCCCGTGAGAATCGCATGCAACAGTTGTCCTGACAGGAGGCAGAGTTCATACAGGAAGGCAAGCAATAGGGAGCAGCTTTAAATACAAATGAAGCTTCACTTGCTTCCTCATAGGTGACCTCGTTTCTAACAGGCCACAGAGAAGTTCTAGTTCATGCAAAGCACTTAGAGACCTCTGGATTAAGAGAATCCTGAAGCGATGATGGGGTTGGGAGGGAGTTATGTTCAATGGGAATTAATTCGCTTATGTTTCTAGCTGAATGGGCTATTCTGTAATGGAGCCTAATTGGGGAAGTGAGTCATGGGGACATGATATTGGGAATTAAACCAGGTCACTAGTTCCTTCCCTTTGGGTTTTGCTTTGTGTTCTGCATTCCCATTAAATGAACCACCTTGTTCCCTTCTGCCATGATGTTCTGCCTAATGTAGTGATTCATCAGGTCAGAGATATAGGTAAACGATCCCTAAATATTTTAGCAGCTGTACAAGGAAGACATTAAACTGAAAATTTCAATTTAAGATCCAGTTGTGACAGATAACTGACAAAATATAAGGTATCAGTTGTTCCACTACATTAAGTTTTCAGTGAAAATATCTGAGAATTAATTATACAATACTTCAATTCTTCCCTCCTGAGCTCTCCAGCTCATTCCATTCAGACTAATGAAGATGATGAAGCATAGGGATAAACTAAGCACCAAGAAAATGTGTTTTGGTGAGGAGAATTGCTGTACCAGGACTGTCACTGTCCTTTTTTACAAAGGACAGCTGTGCCCCAGCCTAGTGGGAGAGATTTCCATAGGCACATGAAGCAAACCTATCATATATCCTTCCACTGGAAGATACAGATAAGATTCATGCCTAAGAAAGACAGGCAAAAAGTATTCCTGGCAGCTGAGGAGGCGTCTGCAGCTGGGAATCATTGTTCCACTGGAAATAGGCAGTGCAAGGATGCTAGAGGCTGGGTGTGATACGTGTAGTAGAACATTAGCTTGAAGTCATTGAAGTGATAGTTACTTAGAAGATAGCCTCCTAGGGGCCAGAGATGTAGCTCAGAGGCACAAGTGCCTGCCTTGCAAGCACAAGGTCCTGAGTTCGATTTCTGGTACCCCCCCAAAAAAAAAAAAAAAGAAGAGAGCCTCCTAATGAACAGTGATTAGATGGTTCTAGAGGCAAAAGCTAAAGTTACTGGTAGGATCACAGAGGCATCAGTCATGTCATGAAAACTGTAGTCTAGGGAAGTCAATAAATTGCTTCAAGAAGCACACGAAACACACTGCAAGTGACCTGCAGCTTTAAAAATACCTGCTAGACTTGGGAGGCATGCAGGCTGGAAGCAGTATACCACCAGGGAAGGAATATTCTTTGCTTCTTTTGACATTTTCTCTAATTTTACAGCAATCTGATCATTTTGGTTTTTATACAGATGTCCCTTCATGCAGTCATAGTTGGGGCTTTTTGGGGGTGGATTGATTCAGGGTGCATGATGCTGGAATCAAATAAATGTTGCAGGCCCAGGCATGGTGTCACATGCCTGTAATCCCAGCACTCAGGAGGCTGAGGCAGGAGGACTGTTGAGAGTTTAAAGTGAGCCTGTGCTACAAAGTGAGCTCAAGGCCAGTCTGAACTGCATAGCGAGACCCTGTATCAAAAAGACAAATAAAAAAATACAAAGATTTGATGCTAGGATTGATTCGTGATGCTGTACTAGGATTAACACTGCCCTACCCTGCATTTGATGCTACCCATCAGGATGGGTAGCTTGGATAGGATGTAAAGGACAGAAATCGGGTTGCTGTTTTCTGCTTGCTGCTTCACTGCTTTGCTGCTCGCTGCCTTGTGACTGCCATGTACATTTTCCTCTTTGCCATGCCAGCCTGCCTAGGAGCCAGCCACATGCAAGCTGAAACCTGTGCGCTACCATAAACCCTTCCTCCTCAAACTTTGGGTACCAGGTAATTTGTCTCAGTAATGAGAAAAATAACCAAACACAAAGGGATTACAAATGGCATCTACAAGTGGGGTTAGAACTGAATGATAAAAGATGTGAAACCCACCATAATTCTCTTGTATAGTAGCTAGAAGCCTTTCTGAGGATGCTTGCAGCTGGCAGAGTCCCCTACCCTGTGTAGATTTTTAAAAAACACCAATTACAACCTATAACTGGACAGTTTAACTTGATGGATGAGAGTATTGTATTTACAATTTAAAATGACAATAGATTTTATACAGTCTTCAAAAGGCCAGAAATTATGAGGTTCTTGTCATGCTTTCATCCATTAGCAGAGAGAAAAAAATCCCCTACTGTATGGCTTTAAATGTTCAATAAAGCATTGTACCAGAGTGATATATGTGCACCCATGTTTGTAGCAGTGCAATTTGTAATAGTTAAATCATGGAAGCAACCTAAGTGCCCATCAATTGAGTAATGGATAAAAAGATGTGGTATTTTTATATAATGGAATATTACCCAGGTAGAAAGAAAGATAAACCTGAGACTTTTATAGGTAAATGGATGCAACTAGAGATGATACTTACAAGTGAAATAACCAAATTCACATGTACAAACATCATATTGTCTCCCTAGAACCTGAAAGAGTAAATGAAATCTAAAAGTTACAATAGATATTATGAAAGGGAAAGAAACTGCTGAACGGGATAGAACAACCAGGACGAGGGAAAAGAGAAAAGAAATAAAGAGGGAGAAAATATGTACATGAGCCTACACAACATAGCAAAGATAATTGTGTTACTAATTTCATTGCTTTATTGAAAGGAACAGCAAATATTTAATTGCTCAATCTCACATGCCTATATTTGTTTATCTAAATAGTCAATTTGAAGATAACAATATGCAATACAACAACCATTGTTAACTTTCTATCACCTTGTCTGAAATTCCATATTGCTTTTATTGTTTTTGTGTTGTTTTGTTTATATCTTTGTGTTTTCATTCTTTTAACTTTAAATTTAAAAAAATTCACAAAGGACAAAAATAACTGTTAAATCTGATAAATCCAGTTGGACTAAATTACAGATGATGTATGTGTATTTATTTTTCACTGTGATATGAAAAACCAATGATTTAAAAAACACAAGTTTTTCTGTTATCTAGTGTTACAGTTTAGACCTTAAATATCTCTCAAAGATAGCATGTTGCTGTGGTGAGGTACAGGGAAAGCTTTAGGTTTCTGAGGGCATTTCTTGAAAGAGATTCTATGTCCCCAACTTCTTCCTCAACCTCTCAGTAGTTCTCTCGCCATGAGTGAGTGGTTTTGTTCTGTCACACTTTCCTGCAGTAGTGTGCTGCTTTTCCACAGGTCCAAATCACAGGGAGCAACTAACCGTGGACTGGGTCCTCTAAAACTATGAGCCGAAATAAATTTTTCCTCCATATAATTTTATTGCTTCAAGTATTTGGTCTAGTGACTAAAATACTGAGTAATATACCTAGATATATAAAGATCATTAAGAAAGAAGAGATTTAGTATATTTACACATAAATACATGGAATTAGCAAGAAGGATACTCAGGTCCGCATATATCTAAAGCACAGTGCCAGTGTGTGACCCCATTAGCAGGACTCTCTTCCTTTCATGGATATATGCACAGCCAACCTTGTGAATACCACATTGTTTTCCAAGTTTCACTGGCCCTGTTTTGTTATTTACATGAAGCATGTTTCATAATCCTTCAAAACTTCACTATCTTTCTATTCATTGTTCTTCCCCTTTGTTTCTCCTTTTCATTGATTTGCCCTTTGATTTCCAGTAGAGCACCTCATCGTTAATCATTGGATGTAGTTGCTTTCCCTCTTATTCCAGGGTCACGCCTATCCTGCTAAACCCTCCAATCCTGATCAGTCCCCCATGATTTTCTACACAGCAATTCCTCTCAGGCTCAGTGTCTACTTTCTTGTTGGCATTATACCACTGAAGGTTGTTATTCAACCCCAGCTGCTCTCTCAGTGTTACTTGGAAAGTTATCTTTTGCCAAGATTTAATCCTAGCTTTTATCAAACCTAAAGTCTGCTGTCATCAAATCACTCACAAAAACTCTTCAACTTTTACTTCTCTCGGGAAAATCAGGTCTTCAGTAATGAACATACCTTTCCAAAATACACAGGCTCACCCTGTTCTCTTTATTGCCTTCTCAGATTCAATTCCTTGGGCTATTTCTCCACACTTACATATTTTACAATTTGGTTTTGTTTTTCCTTCACACTACTATTGCTTTCTATGCTTAATGCAGACATTCTAGTTGGTGATGGAGAAATTTGATCTCCTAGGATATACAGTCCAATAAATGGCCTTTTTTATTATCAGTACTGGAGTGATGGTCCTACTGGCAAATACTGAAAAAGAACCAGAAATGGTAACAAAATGTTTCAGAAGGCACTCTCAACTACTCATTTATCTTATAATTAATTCATTAAAAGTATCACATTTTGTTTGATTAGAAATGCATACTAAAATTTAATAAAATATCTTTTCTAGAAAAGTGAAATAATTGTAAGTAGACAAGCATCACTACATAAGAAGCTTAATGAATATTCATTTATGACAAATTATGAAGACTCTAAATTACAAAGTAAATGTATTTGGGAAATGGAGATTTCTGACTTTTGCTGCTCTTTCCCACTGTGTCTTTCTAGTCACCCTTCTCAACTTGCCAGATCTCTTGGCACTGCTCACGCATAATCAGTTTAGAAAAACAAGAACACGTTTTCTATCTCAAGTTTGACTTTTCCGAGATCTGCTCTTGCCACATCCCTTCTTATTTTAGTTAATCACAAGGGTGGGAACTCAGAAGATTCCCGACCTCAGTAATTATTTCTTCTGCCTCACACCCACAGTACAAGTCTTTATAGATAAAGTCCTGGTCTGCAGCACATGGGATGTGTTTTTCTGAGCGACTGGGAGAGAAGAAAATGTCAGGGAATAAAGCATTTGGATCAATTTACCTTTACAATTCTTTAACAACTAAATATGCATCAGGTGCTCATAAGCTGTAAAAACATAGTTTAGTTTTCATTTTGAAAACCTAAGCAAGAAATAAGGAAAAGTGTTTTGCAATCCAAATTTTTATTATCACTGCTGTTGAAGAAAAGCCCTCTAAATAGTTAATTCATCGTGGTCTTCAGGAGAAAGATTTGTCCGTTTTCCAAGTTCTTAGACTAAAAACACAGATTATTAAATCAAATATGCGTTCAGTTGAGAAACATTTTGAGCTTATCATTGTCTCTCTAATAGGTTTTCTGTATTATTTTGAAAACGCCTTTTCTAAGTATCTGAAATTGTAAAAGCAAGTGGGTTTGGTCATTATCTAAACTGGAACAGATTTCAAGAAGTGATAGTCTAGCAAACAACTCAGTGTGCAGAACCTTTCATTTTGATTTTGTTGTGTTTCTCTTTTTATCCTTTTCTAAGTGTAGTACCTACCCTCCCTTCAGAACTGTTCTGTTCATAGCAATACCTAAAACATTATTTGCTTTATCTTAGAATCCTGTGTTCATGTCTAGCTTTTTGAAATGCATATTTCAGCAATTTTTGTCTATGGTTCCCATAACAATTCCCTGTGATTGAAACAACGTATCAATAAAAACAAAATTTTGAGTTACTTTGCATATAGTTTAGACAAAACAAACTTTTTATCAACAATTTTTTCCCTCCATTTTCATTTACTTCCTTGAAAAAAGACATGTGAATGTTTAGGCTTCCTTCATGAACACAGCTCATGTTTGCATCACTAAAACAAACTAACCATGCTTTAGTTAAAAGTTTGCAAACACACTCAAAGCTGTTGAGTTTGTAAAACTCATGTTTTACAATGAGTGGTAGGAGGAAATATACTGAAATGTAAATGCATATAACAAGAAAATAGATGTCGTGACTCTGATTGACAATAGGGCAAAATTAAATAATTCATGGAAAACATGAAGCTTGTTAACAATGCTGCTCTTCAGGTACAAGAAGCCGTTTTACTTCACTCCAACTCCCCTCAGCCCTCTATTCTTCCTCAGTGCTCTTCCACTCTGCTGTTTTAGCTGTTTGGGGCTCAAGTAGGAAACCAGGAAATATAAGCTGCCAGTGAATGTGCTCTAAATTCCAAACAATTTATCCTTTGGTTATACATCTGCAATCTCAATTGAAGATGTATGAGTAAGTTAGTATATTGATTTTGTAGATAATCTGTCATGCTAAGAAAATTTAGATTGCTCTAGGAGCATAAAAAAATCTTATAGAAGTATTTGCATCATCTACCTAGGGGACACATACTTAAATATCGTCTGCACTTGCTTTTAATTGAACAGTAAACCCATTCACAGAATATACAGATCAGAACGTACATTTTTCTCAAAAAATGCTGAGACGACTTCCTCCTCATAATTCACACCTTTTAATTGACTGTTAGAAAATTCCATTGAAAAATGGCATTCAATGAAGTCATATAGCTCTTTTCAAATAACGTCTCCCTGCTCTGTAACTAAAACCTATACATAACATTTTTGTGTGAACAAGCTAATTTAGTTTTAAATGTATTAGAAAATAAATTCCTTTGCTGTTTAATCAATTGTAGCATGGTTTTAAGATTGTGGTTAATACTGTGTGTCTGTGAAGCTTGCTTGGAAACTGCCCCCATTAGGAGCTAAGCATTCTTAGCGAGCCTTTCAGAGAAATCTGTGGGGATCACACATAGCCTATTTATAGACACGTCGTCATAGCCATTCTCAAAGCTCCTGGGGTCAAAGGTCCATCAAGCTTCAACTGTAGGACTAGAAACATTAGAAGATATAGAAGGATTTATTGCACCCAATTGATTTGTGTGATTTTTGGAGATTGTCTAGGTAAGTCTAAGGTCCAAAGGAAAAGCTGCCCTGTGCTTAAGGGAGCCTAAAAACCAAAGGCATAGGCTACAGCTTCAGCCTACAGGTAAAAATTTTCTCTTTTTCAGAGATGCTTCAGTTCAAAAACTTTTATCTGATTCGATGAAGCCCATACACATGTCCTAAGATAATGACAGTTACATATACTCAACTGAGTGTTAATGCTAATTAGATGTATTAAATGTTTGTAGTGTTACATAGATATGTGTTAGATTAAATAAATATATAGTTCACTTTAGTAAAGTTGAGATAAAATTGACCATTGCAAGACCTATGACTTCTCCTCAAACTTTTTATAGCAAAAAAAATTTCAAACATACAAATGGGTAGAAAAAATTATAAGAAATACGTACATTTTAAACACTTAGATTTGCAATGTGCCCAAACTTTGTATAATTGGTAAATTTGCTCCTTGTGTATGTGGTCATGTATTATTTTTAAAGATTTGAGTAACTACTGGAGACATCATACTGTATCTTTAAGAACTTTATACATGTCTCCTAGGAATAAGGTTTTCTTCTACATAACCACGAGCATATTATCCCCCCCACAAGTAAGTTAATAATGATCCTTTAAAAAATCATCAAAAATAAGTTTTCTTTATTATGCCACACTTGTCCCAAAACAAATAAAGGAAAAAGGAAGAATTTAAAATAGAAAGAAATGAAAATTTAAAGCAAGAAACATGAGGGAATCTTGAGCTTTCCTTGTCAGATATAAAGTTGGATAAGAAAACATGTTTCTAAATATATTACACATTACACATATAATGTGGAATTAATTACACATTAGTTTAGTATTACATTAAAATCGAAGTTCAAAGGTAAATAAGATAGATGCTGAGTAGACAGCAAAGATAAAGATGATGCCTCTGACCGCTATTTGTACTGAGTAATTTATATTTAATTCATAAATATATTTATTCAGATTATGAATATCCGTGAATATCTATCAAGCTGCATTATAAAATTGAAAATTAATTTATTACATCATCCTTAGGATGAAGGAGACAAGTGTTAGGTAAAAGGATGGATTAAAAAGTATCACGTAAAATTCCCTGAGGAAAGAGGAAGCTATACCCACTCTGCGCTTTCATCTCCCTTCTTACCCCAGTTCTCAGAATTCCTCATCGGCTTCCATAAATTAGGAATGTCTCAGGGTAACAATCTGGATGTCCCAGAATGTTGACGAGGAATTCTACTTAGGCATTCCTTTAAAGATAACAATTTTCTGCATGACAAAATTCATTTTCCCGTCCATCCATTTAATCCCACAAACTGTTTACGCACTTGCTCATTGTGTAAATCCAGTTTCAAAGAGGATTTGGGGAGGATTACTTCAAAGAATGTTGTCTGTGACATTCTAACATGGTAATTGATGACATGACTATTTGCTTAGCTAGGTCAGTTGTTTAGCAGTGGAGAATGTTCTGTTCCTAGGAGGTAGTTTCACTATATAGCAAGTGCTTAAGAAAATAGGGGGGAAAATAAACATTTAGAAAATTACTAACCTTGTCTGACTGCACTTTCAACCTCAGAATTTTGAGGCTGGATTCTGTGTGACAAATGAACTGGATTTTGTTTGCGTCGTTCCTAAGCTGAGATGTTTATTGAGTTTGTTAGAAACTCCCATTGTGGCCAAAGAGATGCCACCCTGAGCTCCTCTTTGGTTTTTCCACAGTAAATTATATCCTGAGATGTGACCATCAGTGGCATTAATATAGAGCAGAGACTTTTCAAGGGCTGTAAACACCGAGCCAAAATGTTCCTCTGACAAAATTGTGCCACCTCATTGCCTGTGTGGAGTTGGATTTATTAAGTCCTTGTTTTGTCAGAACATGGAAAAAACTGAAGAACTAGATGTGTGGGTCATAAAGGGTGAAGAAAGATGTTCTCCATGAGGCAGATCAATAAAACAGTTCAACTTGGAATATACTACACATTCCTACTCTAATATTACATATTCTCTGGAGATAAATATGAGTCCATAATTTTGTGAATGAAGGTCCCAGGCTGTTTAATAAATTAATTTACTTTGATAGTTTTTGACAAACATTTCCTCACTTCTTTGCCTCTTCGTATGCATCTTGACCTTCAAAGAGCACTACAACCGAATCTTTTTAACACAAAGATGTCTCACATACTTGAAATGCTTCTTAGTCTGAAATGCTTCTTAGTCTGTAAATTAGCAAAATCCTACCATGATTGTGTGTCTCCACAGTAGAGCTACATTTTCCATTGTATGAAATTTTCTAGTTCTGATCTAATCCATTTGTTGATTGCTTTCACACACTACTCAGTGAGAAAACTTTCGAGCACTACCAGCACAAAACCTTCAGTTTTGGTCTTCAGTGATGTCATAGCTTTAATGGAATACTTGTGTTACGAGCGTATGTTGTGCTGTTTTTTTCCATGTGAGAGATAGCTGTGTTGTTTTGTTTGGAAGGATGATTTCTTCTAAATATATTTCAGTTACTGCCCACAATGGAAGCAATTTGACATATTTCCCATTTTTTATATATGTTTCCTTCTGGTAGCAATAATTATCCCAATAAGCTTCACATAGGAGTTGCTCTATTTTAAGAAACAATTATTCCTTTGTAGACAATAGGTAGAAATATTTTTCTCATATTTTAAACCATGATTTTTTTCTTATTGGGACAATTGTAAATTCTGTAATGTGTGAAATGAAACTTTTGTGCCAACTACCCTCTTACTTCCAATACCATTACTGCCTTTTCTCTACTGTCTGAGAAGTAATGTTTCTTTTGCTATGAAAAGTAGAAAGGAGGAAAACTGAAGGTTGGCAAAAGACACCTAATATAACAATGTTAATAATTTAGACTTCATTTATATGAAGTATAAAATAACTGTACTATTACATTATAGTATATTTATGTTATAGAACACAGTTGTTTTTTTTTAAACTTGAAGCAGTCAGTCTAATTGTATTTGCAAAGTTTCCACTAAACTTTCAAAATGCTGAGGTGTTCCACTGCTTGTTCTACCCCCTTTATCTATACTTAACTCTGGCTAACCTCATGGAGTCTCGCAGCTCTAAAAGCAATCTACCTAGCAAGACTGGCAATAATAACTTGCACACTTCTCTTCCCCGAGCTGGAAAGGTACACATCACTTATCTATGTGAAATTTTGTCTTTTTCATCATTTCAACTTTTATTTTATGAACAAATAAAACAAATTTTCATAACCAAATGTGAAGTTAAACACAATGGAGTACTATTCTGCTCTAAAGAAAGAGAAAGCATCTGTAGATTAATAGATGCAACCTAAGAATTGACTTATTGAGTAAAATAAGTCAAGCAATTAGCTCAAATGTGGCATGGTTGCTTGTGCCATAGGAAGTAAGAAGTTCAAATACTTCCCCCAATTACCTATTCTATTGTTTTAAAAATATTTCAATATACTTGACTTGTTTTTAATGGGCAACTCAACCTTATCATATCAGCCTCTTGCACATTAACTCCTGCCTTGGTAAATCCTCACTGAGCTTAGGAGTCAGTCCTCATTTACTCTTTTCTTTCCTTTTCATTTTAATCTTCCAGCCAATCCACAAGCACTTTGACTTGTACCTGCTCTGTCCAAGCTTCCTTAATGCTTTTCATGGACAACTGCCATAGCTCCCTCTGGGCTTCCTGCTTCAAAATCAATTAATCCAAAGGGGAAAAGCATGATTTTCCTCAAAATCCAGATTGAGTCATGGCATTTGCTTGCCTAGAACATGCCACAGTGTTTATTTTGATTTATAATACATATATACCTCTTACAATGGACAAAGCCTCTAAAGGACATGATCTTTGCTCACTTCTCTGAGTAGATGCTACAGACCATATCTTCTTTGCTTAGTGTACACACCTTGTGCCTTTCCTTGGAGTTTGAAGCACATTAATTTGGCTTTCTACCCTATGGGATTTTGTCCTTGTTGCTTTGTTTTGTCATCTACACATGACTGACCTCATCTCTGTACTAAAATTTCCATTTAAACAATAGCCCTTCATTATACCTGCTTTACACACACAGTTTGAAAGGACCTTGATGATTATCTTTTCTTTATGAAAACTATATTTATATCTGTCACAATATCAACCAGTATTAAAATATCTATTTATCTTCTGTCTTCCTTTAAAAGTAATGGCATATTCTCTTCATGATCTATTTGTTCTAGAACTGTAGCAATGCAAAGATGTGACATACTGAAAATATTTTTTAATCTGTACTTATTTTCTTTACGTATAAAAGCTGAGGAAAATTATTTTATGTGAATCCAAACAGGTAATAAACATAGAGACAATGCTGAATAATAGTATACTTACTTCACATGGACCTACCTCAATAATATCACAGGTCATAAGGAATGTTTCCCTATTGATTGTTTTATAGTAAATTTTGAATTAAAGAACTGCATGTGCCAATCATCACTTTAGAACCTCTCTAAACTTCTATTCGTATTGATATATGAAATATTTCTGGTATTCTGATAGTCAGTTGATGCAAGTAATTGCTTCCCATCACCTGTCAAATGATAACCCTTAAAGATGTTAGAATGATTCAAGATGTTCCACAAGCCATGACCTTTGTAATATAATAAAGCCGTTAAGAATTTGTTGCCCGAGAGGACTCCGGGGAAGATGGCGACCAGGTGAGCAGCAAGGGAGCGAACCTCCTTAATAAACACCGCCAGCTCGAGACAGACTTGGCGAGCGTGAATGCCGGGACCTCGGCTGGGAAGTTTAAACTGGGCGTATTTCTCTGAGATGCCGGGGGAGATGTGGTAGGGCGGACCAGGCTGCCGGGGCGAGACGTGGGAAAGCCC
>PVLD010019758.1:0-35559 GCA_004027595.1 Dinomys branickii
AAGCCAGAAAATCAAAGGAAGGTGATGCCTTCATTTCTGCAGAGGCTCAAAGAAGTTTGTGGAGCCTTAGATAAGAAATTTTCCCACTTGGGTCACAGTTCTCTGTTTGTATAATAAGGGAATTGAATTAGATGTTCTTAAAATGGTCTTCCAGCTTGGATCTTTTCTGACAGTTCTACAAATTACAAACCCTCCTCACCATTATTTTAGTAAACACGCATGCATTTGTACCTGTGTTCCCTTCTGCTTTTGCCTTCCTAACTGATGGTAAGTCCCAGATCCTAATCAGTAAGAAAGTCAGTCTTCAGATGGAGTCAGAGCCAGCCAGCTGACAGAGCGCACTGCTGATGGGCTGGATTAAAACCCACGGCTCTGAGATTCTCTCCCCTGTGGCCATGGCCGTGTTACTCCTTTCTTTTTCATTTTCTCATCTGGAAAATCAGGATCTGAATCGCCACTCTCCCTCATCATGTTTCAAAGAGGGTTAATGAATTCATCATGTGCATTATGTGCTCAAGAATTTACTATTTTTCAAACGTTTTCTAGTAAAACTTTGGAGATTATACATCCATTTGTTTTGTACACATGGAGCACTGTTTGGTACACATCATAAAATTGAAACTGTAGTTTACATTCTGAACTCAAAGAATTACACCATCGTCCCTGATGTTTACAATAGGTCCCAATTTAGTTTCCCTGGCAAATTTTATGTAAGTATGACTTTGATTCTGTCTCTTGCCCAAGGTTTTAGTGAGGGAAGAACTGTAAGTTAACCCATACTGAACCTTTTCTGTCCTTTTACTCCACTCTTTCCTACCTCAGCTCATGTAGAATTGAATGCTGCTTCGTACCTGGAATCTTGGAGTTTTTGGTGCATTTCAGGATTCTCTTCACTCTCTGACTTCTTGAGGAACATTTCCTAGCAGCAAATTAACTCCACCAGGAGGATCTACTTATAGCGTCACAAAAGCTTGATCAGGTTATGTTTGCTCAAGAAATTGACTGATCCTTACTTCATAAATCCAAGAAGTCTTTTCTCAAAGCTGTTCTTATCTTTCTGTATCTTATCTCTTTAAATGTCACAGCCAAACTTTAGAGCAAAAGTTAATAAACAATTTTTATCAAAGGCTAGGAGATAAATATTTTAGGCTTTGCAGGTCACATGGTATCTGTCTCAACTACTCAGCTGTGCCTTTGTACTGTGAAAGCAGCCCTGGCTAATACACAAACTAGTGGGGGTGGCTGCATTCCAATAAAACTTTATAGACACTGAAATTTGAATTTCATTTAACTTCCACATCTATTAAATACTAGTTTTCTTTAGCCATTTTCAATCATTAAAAATTTGAAAGCTAAGAGTGACAGTGAATGCCTCGAATCTCAACACCCCAGGAGATTGAGACAGAAGAATCACAAGGTCAAGGCCAGCCTGGGAAACTTAGCGGTATGGCAAGACTGTGCCTCAAAGTAAAAAAAAGAAAAAAAAAAAAAGGCTAGTGATACAGCTCTGTATGGTATGCCTTGGATTCAGTCTCCAGTATCAAAAAAGGTACACATTAATTGCACAGGCATCAAAAAGATTTTACACCTCCCAAAAACAGATGGTAGACTAGATTTGATTAGTAGGCTGCAGGTTGTTAACCCCTGCTTCTGATGGTCACTCTTATGCTTACAAATCTACATTATAAATTTTAGTCTCTCCAGCCTCCTCATAGCCTACTGGTTCTCTACAGATTATCTGATTTTTAAAATTGTTCACGGCTGGCAAAGTGCACAGAATGCCTAGTGTGATGATCTCTTGGTCCTGAACTGTTTTTACTAAGCATCAGAAAACAAAAATCTAGGAATGCTAGAAAATTATGTTTTTTTTTATTGAGCTGGTAGATCAATTCCCTTTACAATATGCAAAGAAGAAACTGAAAATATTTCACATTTTTCCTAAACTTTTATACAGTAAGTTGTGAATAACTATGGAACATGTATGAGTGAGTTCTGCTGGATGCCAAATATACTCCACATGGTAAGGAGAAAGGGTACTGGGTACTTGGTACTGTGTAGTACAAAGTGTTACGGAAAAACTCTTGTCCCCTAGACAGTAGGGCTCAGGTAGCTGTCTGAGTTGTGGATCTGTCATATACTACCCCATGATTCTCTGTCTTCACATATCAACCAGCTTGATTCTGGGCTTCTCCAGAACAAGACTGTGCCACAGTTTTATAGAAGAAATAATTTAGCTCTGCAGCTCATTGTAGTTGCTGTCCATACAAGTCTCTGTCAGTGCACAGCTTGGGAGTCATGCCAAGAATTTTCCATTGATACTCTATGGTGCCCTATGCCTGCTTATTTATAGAACATGCATTTTATTAAATGGTGATTCACAAAAAGTTGCCATAGTACCTGTGCCATTATGTAAATATCTTTAATGTTTACATAACTTTTGTCACCTGGAAGATCTGTTGAGTCTGTTGCTTCCTCCTATCATATCTCACTGATTTCTCAGCCTCCTTTTTTTTTTCTCATGCCTGTGCATACACTGTAGCCAGAAGCTGCTTCTATCCCTAAAGAGAATCTTTGGGTTCTAGTCCCACAGTAAGAAACATACTGTCCCTCAAGATAACTGAACTCTGCAAGAAGTTATCACTTTTAAAAACAATTTCTTCATTATAATAGTCATGTATACATAGCTTCGGAACCTGTTATTCAGGTGTTCATGCTCCTTCCCCCTTCATTGCTTCAGGCTTCAAAGGAGGCAGGTGTGCTTGGTAACTTCCAACCTATAAAAGATAAAACTGAGATTTGAAAGTGCATGGTTCTTTCATTAAAAAAAGAATCAAGGATTAGAATTTTCAGTCCCCTTGCTTCCAGTCTACACTATACCTCCTGGATACATTAGTATCAGCTAGTGTAAAGTAGCTCGTAAGAACAGAGCTGGTAATAAAACTTCTTACATATTCACTCAGTAAACATATACTAAGTGCATACTACATATAAGGTAATGGGCTGTCATACTAAAGATACAGAGCCTGTTTTGAGGAGCTAATAGTCTACTGGTTCTAATCTTGGCTGTCTTTAAAAATCTTCAGTGGTGAAGGGCCACCATTCCTATTCTGCATTTGAGCTTCCAATTCACTGGGATAGAGGGAGAGGTCATTCTTTCAGTATTCCATTCTCTTACAACAAACTAAGGCCTTGTCAATTAATAAACAGATAATAAATGACATAGCTGAAATTTCAACCTGTGTCTTCCAGGGCGGAGGACAGCATTCACTTCACTACAGCACAGGTGTCCCTCAAATGCTTAAATATACTACTTCAAAGTAGAAAGAATTCTTACTAGACATACAAGAAAGGCAGTGGTGAAAAGGATTAATAAAGTTAGATATGAAAGAACAGATTTATAAAGGACATGACTACTGTGGGGAGAAACTGAAGGAGTCAGCAAGTAGCACTGATATATGAGTGTTTATCTTTCTAAGCAAGTGCCCACAGGTAAAAGCAACTTGTCATTCACTAACAACTGTCTTCATCAGGTAGGTTCAGAGGCCTATGGGTCATCATGCTGCCAACTCCCGTACATCAGAGTGGAAATTTTGGGTTCTGATTGAAGCAGGCCTGGTACCCTGTTTTTAAAATTATTTTTATTAGTATGTGTTTGTAGTACATAATTTTTACATCCCTTGTGGGGAGTATTTTACATGTACATAACACATCTTAATTCTTTTATCATTCCCTTATGCTACCACCCTTCTCCTTTCCTCCATTAGTCATATTCCCTTTTACACTTACCTATTTCCTAGTATGTCTTTTATTTTGTTCTTTATTAATAGTTTAGATTTCTTATATAAGAGAAACCATGTGCTATGTGTCTGATATATTTCACTTGACATTATGGTCTCAGGGACTATCCATTTTCATACAGATAACTAAAATTTATCCTTATTTATGCAGAATAGTACTCTGTTGTATATAAATACCGTATTTTCCATATCCCTTAATTCACTGATGCACATATAGGCTGCTTCCAAGATGTAGCTGCTATGAGTGAGCTGCTATAAACATGAGTATGCGTGTATCACTATGATATCTTTAACTCTTCCAGGAATGTATAGAAGAATAGCTGGGTTGAATGGAATTTCTATTTTTATTTTTTTGGATGATCCCCATACTAATTTCCATAGTGCCTATACTAGTTTATATTTCTGCCAAAAATGTAGACGGGTTCTTTTTTTGTCCACAGCCTTTTTAGCATTTTTATAAATATAAATTTTATATTATTAGTACATATTGCAGTATACAAAGTTAGGGAGTAGGTACATGTACATAAAGTACCTTTGTTCGTTTTTGTTTCCTTTTACCCACCTGTTTCTAGATCTCCTTTGTTTGTTTTTATTATTATTATTTAGTTATTATCTTAGTTCATTTTTGCAACATATAGTGTTTACATTCACTATCAGTATTAGGTACATGTATATGATATATCTTAAATCCTTTTTGCCTCTAATCCCCTCTTAAGTCTCTTAAACCCCTTCCCATTTTCAAAAGACCTGTCTATTCATTTACTTTATATCAATCTTTTATTTTGCTTTTTATTTCTACTTTGCATTGCTCAAATTAGAGAAACCATATGGTAGTTAAGCTTGTATGTCTGACTTACTTCACTCAACATATTTTCCAGGTGTGTATCCATTTTCTCACGAGTACCTTAAATTTATTTTCCTTTATAGCTGCGGATATTCTATTACATATCGATACCACATTTTATTTATCCATTCTTCTGTTGATAGACATATAGGCTGCTTCCAGGATTGGGCTATAATGAATTGTGCTGCTATAAACTTTGGCATGCATGTATTGCTGTAATATGAGGTCATTAGCTTTTTTGGGAACATATCTAGAAGAGGAATTGCTGGGTTGAATGGAATTTCTATTTTTAGTTCTTTGAGAAATCTCCATACTGATTTGCCTAATGGTTGTAAGAGATTCCATTCCCATCAACAATGTACAAGAGTTCCTTTTTCACTGTAGCCATGCCAGCATTTGTTTTTATTTAATTTCTTCATGAGTGCCATTCTTTCTGGTGTAAGATAAACTCATAGTGTTGTTTTAATTTGCATTTATTTAATGACGAAAGATGTCGAACTTGTTTTCATATGTTTATTGGCCATTTGTGTTTCTTCTTCTGAGAAATATTTATTCATTTCATGTGCCTGCTTTTAAATTGGGCCTTATATTTTGGATTGTTTAAGATTTTTGAGTCCTTTATACATTCCTTTTTTCTTTTTTTGTATAGGGAATTGAACCCATGATCTCGCACTTACCAGACATGTACTGTGCCACTCAGCTATATCCTCAGCCCCATTATGTATTCTAGATATTAATATGAAGAGTAGCTTACAATTTTTTCCCATTTTGCAGGTTGTCTATTCACTCTGTGGAGTGCTTTCTTTGCTGTGCAAAAGCTTTTTAGTTTGACATAACCCCATTGGTTGATTCTTGCTGTTACTTCTTATGCAAGAAATAACAGAATTCTTGGAGTTCTTTCTGAAAGTTCTTGCGTTCTTGCGTACACTTATGACCTCAACAGTTTTACCTATTTTATCTTCCAGTAGATTGTTTCTGTTTTAATGTTTAGATCTTTGTTCCATTTTGATTTTATTTTAGTACATGATGAGAGATATGGGACTAGCTTCAATATGCTGCATGTAAATATCCAGTTTTCCCAAAACCATTTCTCAGAGGCTATCTTTCCATCAGTGCATGTTTCTGTTCCCTTTGTCAAAGAGCAGTTCGCTGAATGTACTTGGGGTTGTTGCTTCTTCCTCTATTCTGTTCCACTGATCTAGGTGTCTGTTTTTGTGCCAGTGCTATGTCACTTTTATCACTGAATCTTTGTAGTATAACCTAAAGTCAGGTATTGCTATGCCTCCCACTTTGCTCTTGTTGCCCAAGATTGCTTTTGCTATTCTGGTTCTCTTCTGAATCCATATGAATTTTAGGATTGTTTTCTCTAGTTCTATCAGGAATGTTACTGATATTTAATCTATATATCAGTTTTGGGAGTGTAGCCATTTTTTGACAATACTGATTCTGCCTATCTAGGAATAGAGGACACCACCCTCTTTTCTGATGTCTTCTTTGATCTCCTTTTGTAGAGTACTATAAGTTTCATAATAGAGGTCTTTTACTTCCTTGGTTAGGTTAATTCCTAGGCATTTAATTTTTCTTAAATCTGTTATAATTGATACTTTTTTCTAATTTATTTTTTGATGAGGTCATTTTGATATACATGAATGCTATCGATTTTTGTGTGTTCATTTAGTATCCTGTTACAATGTTGAAATTAGTTATTAATTCTAAGAATATTTTGGTGGAATTCTTTGGGACTTCTAGGTAGAGGATCATGTCACTTGCAAATAATGATAATTTCACTTTGTTCTCTCTTATATGTATCCCTTTTATTTTTTTCTCTTGCCCGACTGCTTTGGCTATTGCCTTGAGTAGTGTTGAACAAAATTTGTGATTGTGGGCATCCTTCTCTTATTTCTGATTTTAGAGGGAAGGTTTTCAGGTTTTCCCCTTTTAATACGATGTCACCAGTGTTTGTTATTATTTGATGTCTTGAAGATAACCATTCTTTCTAGATTAAGGTGAAATCTTAGTGTTAATTGGTGTGTCTCTAATGTCCAGAGATGTTGAACATATTAATTGGCCATTTATACTTCTTCTTCTGAGAGGTGTGTATCCATTTCAATTGCCCATTTTCCATTAGATCTTTTATTTTGAGGAATAAGTTTTTCTAATTTCTTTATATACTCTAGATATTAATCCTATGTCTGAGTAACAGCTGGCAATTTGTTTCCATTCTGTGGGTTGTCTAGTTTTCTTTGCTTTACAGAAAATTTTAATTTGATTTGATCCCACTTCTTGATTTTTGATGTTATTTCTCGTACAGTTATATCTTGTTCAGAAAGTACTTCCTTCACCTACATGTTCAAGAGTTTTACTCATTTTATCTTCCAGCACATTAGGTGTTTCTGCTTTAACATTTAGAACTTTTATCCATTTAAATTTCAGTTTAGTAGCTCTTATTGGACTCTCATGACATAACTCAAAAGAGAAAGCACAGTTTAATACCTGAGCTCCTAAGAATTCTGTTCCTTATTACCAAGCTAAAGGAAGAGTTAAGAAATAGGCTGTATGGACATAAGCACTAGACCTATAGTTACTGATCCTTTTGCTCTGAGCCTTCTCAAAGGAGCATGTTGAATTGTGCTTTACATGGGGCCAGTAGCAAGAGATCTCTCTCTTTTTATGTCAGAAAATAAGAGAATGTTGTGAGGATGGAGCTAAAAGGTGTCATTAAAGTTTTATTTTTGTCTAGAATGATTTTTGTTTTTGTTTTTGTCTCTGTATTTTTGAGGCAGGGTTTCACTAGGCAGTTCAGGCTCATCTTCAACTCATTTTGTACCCCAAGATGGACTTGAACTCACAGTGATCCTCCTGCCTCAGCTTCCTGAGTACTGGGATTAAAGGCATGTGCCACCATCCTTGGCCACTATCAGGGTTTTAAAATTATGTTTTCCTTTCTCTCTTGGGATGTTTCATTGTATGGATGATCCCAAATTCATTTTGTTATATGGATGTGAATTTCTCACAGTTCTTTAAACAAGTACATTCTTACAGATCACATACAAGTTTCACAGTCAGTCAGCAAAGCTATGAAGATTCGTACCTTATAACCCTCAAGAATTATTTGAGGAAAAAAAATATCTGAGGTAGCATAAGAAGTATTTAGCGCAGCCCTTGGCTCCCAGAAAGTACTCACGTCCTGTTCTTCTCTGCTTCTACCAGTGTGTAAGATCATCTTATATAACTCTATGTCTTCCCACCTAATCAGGGAATGCGTGGTAATGATAGAATATTGTAGGAGGGCTCTGTGAGATATTTCTTGGTGTGTGGATGGTTACAAGTCTTTTGTGTGTACATGCAAGTGTGAATTTTTTAAAGGAGAGTTTTCATAAATTTCATGTGATTTTCAGAGGACTTTTAGACCATAGGAGTATTTGCAACACCAGTATAGTTTTTGTTAAGGATTTTATGGATTTATAAGGGAGTATTCTGACTACAGTCATATCCAATATGGCTGTGATGGTTGGCAGTTACCTCACACAGCATGTATTTATTCAGTGTGTACCTAATATGTACACTGGAGCTATACTAGCCACTGGTGTAAGACACATGAGATAACAATAACTATTTATTGAGCACTCAGTGTACATGAGATGCTTTACAGAGAATTTTTATTGACTCAGTTTACTAATGAGGGAACTGAGAGACAGAAGAGTTAAGTGGCTTGCCAAAGGGGTTCAAATGCCTGTGACATAAATGTGACACAGTTATTAACATAATAAAGTGAGATCAGTGTTTTACTAGAAGTACATACGAAATTCCCTGGGCCCATAATGAGTTATTTTACCTGGAAATTTTAGAAGGCAATACAAAAGAGTGAAGGATTGAACTAGGTCTTCAAGAATGTGTAAGAGTTTGCTGCATTTAAAAATGTAGGAACAGAACTTTCAGGAAGAGAAAAGTCTAACCAAAACACAGGGAGGTATGAAATGAACAGACTTGTCTGGGGATCCTTGTGTTATCTAGAGGTCATTTTAAGGAATCTCATTAGATACAGCAAGCCCTTTGACAGGTCATCAGTTGGCTTTTTGTTCCTAGCTACTTCTTCATACTGAGTTGCCTTTGTCAGCCTTGATGTATTCTCTGGGCTTTTCAGAAGCAGGCTTATATTCAGGTAGTGGAAGAAGATGTGATTCAAGAACACTATATGGAACTCTGGTTCTGTCACAAACTCTGACTTTAATATATATGTCATTTGGCCAGTAGTTCACTTTGTATGTGTCATCTTTGAGAAATAGACAGACCAGAGTTCAGTCATTATCTCTAAGACTAAATACATATAAGACCCTGAGAAAAATCACTTCTCTGTGCCTCTGTGTAAAGTAGTTCCTGGTGCCCAGTAAGTTTTGCTTCCTTCTCCTGGAGTGAAGTCTCCGTCATTGCCAACATATGTTTAATGGCATTCCCAGGGCAGGCAGGAAGTAAAGGTGCAAGATGGTATCTGTGGTGGTGCCCTGGGCAAAGGAGACCATGGATTGCTGTGAGGTTCCCAACTACTCACTTCTCTTTAGTATTACTTACTTATTGACCAGAAAGGCTAATATAGTTTGTATGGGAATGAAGCAAAGGTCAACTTCTTAGTTTTTCTTCTTTACCTCTGTAACACTCCCCAACCAGCCCACTGGGCTATTTCCTGACTCCTGGACATTGGACTTGAAGGTGTCAGAGCTCTCTGTGTACCATTGACCCCAATGAGATACATCTGTCCCAGCAAATTTAAGTTTCAAGCTACAAGCCAGGAGAAAAGCTAACAAAGTTTGTAAATTATCCCCAGGTTCTTCAACCATTGGCTTTGCTTGTCCAGCCAGAGGTATGTCTTAAAGCATTCTGAGGCCAGATTCAATAAAAACCTGATCCAGCACCTGTGTAAATAATTTTTAAGGCTTCTTTTCCCCTGAAACCAGATGGGTATTTTTAAAAATCCAAGCCAGATTATCTTTTATCTAGAGTGCCATCTCCTATATTCCTAGTGCTTTGGACCTTTTAGAGAACTATGTTTTGGTTGTAGTGATGTGTGCTTTTTTTTCTTGCTTTTTGGGGGGCCATTTCTTTCAAAAAGAGGTTAATTTCTTGGTATAGTCTATAATTCCACTATGTTTAAAATGAAATTCAAATAATATACTCTAATTAATTCTGCTTTCCATCCATTCCAACTTACTTTCCAATTTTGATGTTTTTGAAAATTAACTACTTTAAAGATAATGATATGCAGGGTGTTAAGTATCGGTGTCTCGCTTTTTATGAAATTTTATTTTTTCGTAAAATAAAAAATATTAACAGCCAGCCAATCCTGGCAGGTATAAACTATTTATCTGTGATTCTTACATTATTCACCTTCAGATGTTGTTCAAAACCCCATATGAAGATGAGGATTAGCACCACACCCTGATAGGATCCTGTGGGTCCATCAGTAAGCTGATATCCAGTCCTTGACATCTATTAACTTTCTTCAACTTCAAAATACAGAGTTGGTCCACATTTCTGTCACCTCGAACCAACAGCCACTGACTCTTCTCCTGTACAGCTTTTTTGCTCCATCGTCTTTGTGTAGCCTCCTTAACTTCACAGAGACTCATCTGTAGCTCATATAACTTGAAAAAAAGTTTTCTTTCTCTCTTTTACAATTTGACAAAACCTAACCATCAAGTTTAAGTAGAGATTGTGGTTTCACAGGAGCACAGATAAGTGCATGAAACAAAAGAAAGGGGTGGGGTGATGTGAAATGATTTCTCACTTGCCTGCTGAGCCCTACAAAGATGGTAAAATGCCCTTTAAACCAGATGTGGTGGTACATATCTGTAATTTCAGAATTCTGGGAGGCTGAGGCAGGAGGATCACAAGTTGAATCCCCTGTCTCAAAAAAAAAATTACAAAGACCCTGGGGTTCAGTCTCCAGGACCACAAAAAATCCTGCTTTTTGCCAAGAGTCCTATTGATAAAGTGGTAAAAAAATTTGATCTTAGTTCAGTCCCAATGCTCCTTAATTTATGATGATGTTAAATCTAAATAAAACCATCATAGGATGAAAATGCATTTAGTACACCTAATCTACCTAATGAATATCATAACTTGTAGATAACAGGGTAAACGGTAAAGTATCAGTTGTATACTGTTGTGATTCTCTAATTGACTAGGAGCTGTGGTTTGCTACTTGCTGCCCCACATCATGAGATCACTCTCCTGAATATTAGTTTGCACAAGTATAAAACAAGGATAACAATGACCACTTCCAGAGGAGTTATAGAAACAATGTGCGATAAAACAACTTAAAATTATGCACCACAGTGCCAAACTTTTGAAAATAAAATGAACCAAACAGTGTTGACAGTACCTCCTAGTGAAGGAACAAGAAAACAGTTCCCGAATAAATTACAGCACATTTCCAGATCTCCAGTGATGTCACTGTAGAAATGTTATTGTGAATTAAATAATGCACCTTTGGGTAATAGCAATTATTTTTATACATGGACATTTTTGCAACCTTAGAGATACATCCACTCTCAAGTACCAGAGACTAAGCATGATTGGCGAGAACAGTGGGAGGGTGGGTGACACAGCACTTCCTGAGCCTTGAGCCCTAGCAAGAGGAATCTCCAGATTATAAGAATTTATATTCTTATAGTCCAGTGGCAGGAAAGACGGGACAGAGAAAACCTGCTTTCATTCATTTATTTTCTCAACAAATAAGCACTGTATCAAGTCCTGTGTAGGTCCCGAGATGAGAGTGAGCCAACCGTGACTTCAGGAGGTTTCCAGTCTTGTGAGAACGCCTTCCTATGTGAGCTGCAGTTTTAAAACTGCAGAATTACCATCTAAGTAAGGCAGAGACGATGCCATGGGGCAGCGGAGAGAAACGTCTATGGGCACAGTTCCCTCTCTCCAGGCTCAAGAACAACCCTAACCAAAACTGGCACAATTTGAAGGACCTATCCTCATCAGGAGGTCCAGAAGCCTTAACAACAACAACAAACAATATTAATGGTAATGATAATCATAGCACTCAGTGTACTAAACATTTTCTGTATGTTAAGTACTATATTGTTTACTTAATTCTCACAATAGCCCTATGAGATAGTAGATACTTTTACTGTCCTTATTTTACAAATGAGGAACCTGAGGCCTAGGGGACTAAGGGAGTAGGAAGGCATTTAATCACCTCAGTTTAACAAGCATCATGTGTCTGTTGTATGACAGATCTTGTAGTAAGAGAGAGAGGGATGAACAAAACAGTCTTAATTCCAGTGGGTGAAAGACAGCATACAGAGGGACATGTTTATTCTAGGCCTTCTGTTTAATGTTAGGACTCACTAATGAATGAGACACAGTCATTCTCTCAAATATCTAAAAGTTCATTGTGGAATATAGATGAGAAAACAAAGACTGAATACTGCTGTGATAAGTTCTGTAAGAAAGATAAGTACAAAATGGAAGAGAGATTATGCAACAACTGATTCCTTTAGATCAAAGCTGAAGGGAAATGTTATTATTGAGAATTATAGAGCAACTACCTGACTCATTTCAAAGCACAAAAGAGACTGTAGTTTATAATTTTAATTTAGTTTGGTTTTTAGTTTTCCATTGTTTTATTCTATGCCTAAAGTCAATAATCACTATTTCCCATCCAGGTTTATCAAAATATTACATGGAAATGCACTACAAGATAATAACACTTTTCATCTACCCCAGTGCATGTCTATGCTTTCTCTACTCCTCACCTTTGCCCAGTCTATCTCTTCTGACTTCAGTGCTTTTTTCCACATCTCCAAATTTTTAAGTCCTGTGTTTCTTCTACTCCACCACTTTCTCCTCCCAACACTCCCTGGATGTCTTTCCTATGGTTCTTACCATTTTATGCTTCATCTTTCAGGAAAGTTCTTACCCATCTTTTTCTTCCATTAGTCAGCTTCTCAGTGGAAGGTTCATTTTGCTGAAACTGCATTTTTTATTTTAAATGCATTGGAAACATCTTCTAGAATACCTTGTGTCTGTTGGGTTTCATCCTTCAATCTTAAACATATGAAATTATATCACATATCTGGTGATGTATACTTTTTACTAATAAGATTTTTTAGACTGGGCATGGTGGTGCATGCCTGTAGTCCCAGTACTCGGGAGGCTAAAGGCAGGAGGATCATTGCAAGTTTGAGGCCAGCCTAGGCTACAAAGTGAGCTCAAGGCCAGCCTGAACTGCATAGTAAGACCCTGTCTCAAAAAGACAAAAACTAATAAGGTTTTTAAAAAAAAACAACCACCATAGCATACTGATTAAAAAGTCTTTATTCCCTTCTTTATGCGTGTATAATTTAGTCATTCTTTTGTTCATACTTTTATTGTTGGAGATTTAGATTGTTCCCATGTGCTTAGATTAGATTTATACACATTACTTTTTTCTTTTAAAAATTTCCTTAACATCTGTATTCATCAGTAGAAATACCAGTTGATATGTCAATGAAATTGGAAATAGAATAGCAGAGGTTGAAGATGGGAGCATGTAATTTTGTGTTACAACTTAAGAATTTACTGAAGGTTCCTTTACTTAAAAGCATCTTGATACCCATGATCTATCACAGCGTTTTAGACCCACATTGTTTGTGGAATTATTTGGAACACTGCCTCCTGGAACACATTCAGCCATGGCTAGAAAATAATATTGGGAATTAGATTGTCAGTATGTCTCTGAGCAGGACTCAGAAGAATGGTGCATCTATCTCTTATTTTGAAAGGCACAGGGGTTCAGGAAAAGTTCTCAATAGAAGATCCTTACCCGGAATAGGAAGGCATAGAACATCAAAGGGAAACCCTTGAGGAGCCATGGGTAAATGTGGGTATCAAGCACTTGGTAAGATGAAGGAACAGAAGGGAAATAGAGAAACAGAGAAAGAGGTTATGAAGGGAGATGGACAGTTTCACCCACTTAACTTGGAATTGTGTTTGGCTTGTGGGCACAACAGAACTAGTGAGATCACTGTAAGTGAAGGAGCAATGTGTGTGTTCCGAGCAGCCAATAGTAGACTTTAGGTAGATTTGTAATGGTCAAGATCTGAAGGGACATCCTGGTTCAAGTCAGGTTCTTTGATATCAGAAAAACAGCAGAAGCAAGAGAAGTGAAGGTAGCATGGTAGATTTAGCACCTAAAAATAAGGCCATACCAGTTATCAGACAGGATTATGACTATCTATGTGGGACAAAGGCTAGTTTTCCCTGCTGTGTAATAGGCCGAACATTAGTAATACTGGGCATATACAGATAACTGCAGGGAGGTAGGTGGGTATTTTATCAATTGGTTGATACCACTAACATAATTTCATGATTGTTATTCTGGATATGCAGGTTTTCTTCTTTGAGAGGACACTGGAATACTTACTAGAAAACTATAAATTTCATATGGAAAATAAAAGACTTCCTGTATTATAATAGAGAATAGAACCCAGTTGAGCCCAGAGGGGCTGTGTAAGAATTTGGATAGTGTTTTCCAGATTCCTTGTCCCCACTAATACTCAGTTTCTCTTTGGTTTCTAGTGCTATGATCCACTGCTTTTAACCTCTTTATTCTGAGGACAAGGATTCTGAAAATACAACAGAAATAAGCCTTCATCCTTCAAAATCCCCATTAGATACTGAGAGAACAAAATAGAAATCTTGAATCAAAAGTAAAAACAGTATTCTATTCTTTTGAGTCTCAAATAGGACAATGAAGAATTTTCTTTGGCCACTGGACGCCTTCTCAAAACATGACTCCCTTCTAAGCATGCCAATTTGGCCCACTCTTCACTTGATAATCCTTTTTCTTTGTTTTTTTTTTTAATCCATTCTCAACGTTTTCTTGGGATCCCAGGGAAATGCCAAAACACACATATACCCTGTAAAGAAAAGTCATTTTCTAATTGCAAGGCCTATTATAATGGTGTGGGCATTTAACCTCCATATTGCTGGTAACACCAGTTGTCAACCTGACCTTTCCTTGCAGCAGAATGTGATTGATTATGTTGTCTCAAGGAAACTTTCATTTCCTAGGAAATAAAACTCCAGAGCTCAGTAGTTCTGACAGAGAAACTATTCTTTGACTAACTTCAAAAAATTTTAAAGCAAAAAGGATGTGGTGGAAGGACAGGGTACTTAAAGAAATCCACCTATTAGTTTTTGACCTTCAGAAACTCAGTTTGACTTCCCGAAACATCAGGCTTTTCATGTGTAAAATGGAAATGGTATAATAGCCCCAAAGACCAAACATGATATACTTGTGGAAGCACTATGTAAATTGTAATGTCATATGAATATTTCTAAGGGATAAAATAAATATGTACTTGCCTCTGACCATCCTGGAATGTTTTACAAAGAATTCCCTATTGAGAAACAGCTTTGCTTGCAAATCCCTGTTTTTTCTGCAACAGTTTATTAATATATAAGGCACATACATTCTTATTTGTACTCATATCAATTGATTATCTATCTCACTAAAGTACCTTCCAGAGTTCTTCAAAGTGAATTTTATATATCCCTTCAAAACTAGTTTATTGCAAAAAAATCTGTAAATGCAATGACAGTGTGTCTAATCACTTTTGCATGATAAAGGAATAGATAGATGTGTGATTTCATTATAGAGATAATCATTGTTTCCTACCAAGTGAATAGTGATCAGAAATGACCAAGAGACCATTGAGAATGGCTTTCCACTGCAGCTCAGCCTCAGATCTCAACTGCCAAGTTATCTGAATCCTGTGCAGATAAATGGGAGGGTTTATGGCAGAAGCAAAAGTTCTTCAAAAGTGAGACTTTATTTCATTGTCTAATTTTGCCTGGCATTTAAACATCAAGGCAGTTTCCTAAGTTGCTGTATACAAATTTAGGAAGAGTATAATTTATTTGTTATGAGGTATAAGTGTATGGGCTTTTTCAGTCACATCACCCACAAAACTTTATATTTCTGAGTGAGACTGTCTTCTCCATCCTTGATATGCCTGTTTTGAGTACATGGATGGGCATCCCTGCCTGGCTGATGCACTGACGTAAAATTGTTGCCACGGTTCTTTTAATGTTTTATAATATCCAAGCTGCTGGAGATAGTACTGGCTATGGTGGGATGACAGTGAAGCGGTGGCAAGGTGAACTTCATCCTCTCTTCTCCCCTGACCTGATCTATTCATCATCCAATGGACTTCTAGTTGACTCTGCAGAGTAACCTCACCAAACTCTAACACTAAGACTAAAGGGCAGTATTTCAAGCAGCCATTATTAAAAGGAATGAGACTTACATCTTACAAAACAAGGATACTCTGTTGGTTCTTCTCACTCCAGAAAGATGCTATTTTTAGGAAAATATTAAAATGTCATTAAGAAGCATGTTGCAGAGAGCTCTCTTGGCCAGCAATATTTCAAAAGATCAATCACGCATTCAAAAATATATATTATATATATTCAATTGTATATATTCAATATATATTCATATATATATATTCATATATATATATATATATAATCTTCAGTATGCTAAAAAGTAGAACGAGAAAAAGAAATCTACCTTACACTTGTCTCCTTCACAGTCTAATGAAAGAAAGAGCCATTCTTTGAATTTACAATGACCTAAATAACATTTCTTATACTATCTGGACATCTTCACATGGTAATGATAAAAAGGAATGAATGAAAAGTTGACATAGGCCAGACAAAGTAGGATTGAATGTGGGTATAGCCACTCTCAAAGCTCCATTTTGAAATACAGGGATTATGGTTTCAAAGGGCTTCTTTGAAATTCCACCCCAGGGCACTGCAGATAATAGAATCTTGATGTCGCTACAGATGGCAGAACAGGTAATAGAATGAAATGAATGAGATGAGCAATTGAGAAGTGTTAGAGTTCATTTTCTCTTAGCAAAAAGTCTTTTTTATGAACTATGGCAGAGTAAAGTCACTACTAGACAGAAAAAGGCTCTCCATGTGACTGCAAGCCAGTCACTGAGTCTCTTTGGACTTGTGCTCCTGCATTTGCAAAATTATTAATGGGATTTGTCTTTTCTATTTCATATATATTATGCGAGGATGCATACTAAAGGTTTTGCCAATGACAATGCATCTTAACATGTATGAAAATGCAAATGGGACTTTATAAAGGCAGATTTGGCTTTACTAAGAACTGGAATATCCGTAAATACATCTGCATGGTTTTAAAACAGGTCAGTTATAATTTAAGAGGCTCTCTTGATTTGTTTCTCTGACTTATCTTTGAGAAACTTACTGGCTAAAGACACATTCTATAATTTTTAAAAATTTAATTCATAATTTACAAGCCATAATATTCACTCTTTTTTATCTATTTTTGAGACTGGGTCTCACTATGCAGTTCAGGCTGGCTTAGAGCTCACTTTGTAGCCCAGGCTGGCCTCAAACTCACAAGATCCTTCTGTCTCAGCCTCCCAAGTGCTGATGTTACAGGCATGTTCAACCATGCCTGGCATAATATTCACTCTTAACAAACACACAGTTTTATGTTTTTTAGTATTTTTAAGAAGTTGTGCAAACACCACTACTATTCCAGATGGTTTTCATCACCTCTAAAAGAAATTCTATACTCATTAGCAATTACTTTCAATTTCCCCTTTCTCTTAGACCCTGACAACTAATGATCAAATTTCTGTCTCTGTGGATTTGTCAACTCTGGACATTTCATGTAAATAAATACTATAATATGTGGCCTTTGGTATCTTGATCTTAGCATAACATTTTCAAAGTTCATCCATATTGTAGAATATATCAGACTTCATTTTTGTGGAAGACTAATATTCCATTGTATGGCTTTGTCATATTTATCTGTTCACCTGTTGATATACATTTTGTTTTTCTCTAAGCTTTGCCTGTAATCAATAATGCTTCTATGAATACTCATGTGCAAGTTTTTGTGTACACTTTTCATTCCCTTGTGCATGTATCTAGGAGTTAATTTTTGGGTCATATGGTAACTCTACATTTAACTTTCTGTGGAGCTGCTGAACTCTTTTCTTTACTGACTGCATTATTTAACATTTGTCACCAGCAGTATACCAGAATGTTAATTTCTCCACACCCTTACTAACACATATTGCTATTTGTGTCTCTCCTCTTTCTTCTTTTCCTTTTCCTCCCCTGCCTCTTTATGCTTATTGTTATTATTATTATTATTATCATCATCATCATTATTATTATTTCCATTGCAGTGAGCATAAAGTGATGGCATTTCATTGTGGTTTTGATTAGCATTTTGTTAATGTGTATGTGATGGGCTGTTTTAAGATGCACCCCCCAAAGACTCATGCAGTCATTGGTGGGGCTTTTTCAGAGCTGGCTGGATCTAGAGTATGTGATTTATTCATGGTGCAGTGCTGGGATTAAGGGTGCTAGGATAAGAGAGAGTGATACCTAAATCAGTCCACTGATTGTTCTGGCACTGTCCTAAGCCCAGTAGACTGGATACAATATGAGAAACAAAAAGAGACTTCTCTTCTCCCTTCCTTGATTGCTTTTGCTGTCTTCTTGCCATAAACTGGTTCTCTTCAGCAATGTCCATTTGCCAAGCCACCCTGCTTTGGAACAAGCCAATTATGTACTAAAACCTCTACAAGTTGCAAACTAAATAAACCTTTCTCTCTTTGACTTTCAGTGTCAGGTATTTTGTCTCAGCAACCAAGGAAAAGTAGCTAAAAAATGAAGTATAGTATCTGCAAATATAGATAGTTTCACTTCCAATCTGGATGCTTTTTACTTTTTTCTTGACTGATGGTCTTTGTTTGATGTGTGGAGGTGGTAAGAACAGAAATGCTTACCTTATTTCTGATCTAAGGAGGGGAAATCTTTACTTTCCCAATCAAGTATGTGGTTAGCCATAGTTATTCAAAGATACAAATAGCAGGGTAAACATGTTCTCTTTTATTTCTGGTTTGTTGGAGTATTTTTATTATAACAAACTGTTGGATTTGGTACAAGGGTTTTTGTGTGTATTGAGAGGGTTTCTTGTGTCTATTGAGAGATTTGTGTTGATTCTATAAAACTCTATTAGTCTTATGTTATTCTTCTTTGCATCATCTAGCAGCAGATAGATTGGTTTTTTGTGATCCCTTTCCTATTTTTAAGACGTCTTTCTTTTCATGGTCACTAACCACAAACTTGTCTCCTAGATCTCATATTGTGTTCTGACATTGGTTGACTCTGCTGTATATACTTTCAGTAAAATTTTCAATTTCCTGAATATTTTTTTGAATCTGTTTATGAATTCCATTTTTTTCTACATTGGGAATTCATATTTTCATCATTTTCCTAACTTCTATTTGCTTGAATCTGTATTGACTCTATATTCACTAACCATGTCCTTCATTATGATCATCTCTTATGTATCTGAGAAATTGTGATTTGTTTTTTTCTATTGATTCATGTAATCTATTTTGTTAATTCTACTGTTATCATGTCAAAGAGTTTAGGCTGATGACTTGATTTGTTCTACCTCATTGCCCCCTGAGGTGTCCTTGGGTGGGGAATGCAGTTGCATCTTGCTTTCATATCTTCTCATTTTCTATTTTATCTTATGAGTTTATTTTCTGCATTCATGCTTATATATGGCTTCTTGCATGTAGCAACATATATATACATACACACACAATATACAATCTATAATATATACTATGTATACTGTATATTATATTATTAAATCATTTTATATTATTATACATGAACATATATGGAGGAAAATATTTTCTTTTTTATTTTAAAGAGAAAAGAACAAAAACCAAGTAACAAAAACAAAGACAAAAACAAAACAACACAAAAACTATAAAAATGATAATTTCAAAACAAGATGATAAGAAATCAACAATGGTTGTATTATGTATTGTTATCTTCAAAGTAGTTGCTTAGATTATAAGATATGGGTATGCATGGTTGGTCAAACAATTAAACATTGACTGTTCCTTTCAATAAACCAATAGAAATTGGTAGCACAATTATCTTAGCTATATATATATATATATATATAATTATGTATATATACATATATATATGTAATTTCCCTTCAGTCTTTCCTTTCTCCTTTCCCTCATCCCAGTTGTTCATTTCTATTAAGCAGATTCTTTCCCTTTCACACTGTCTACTGTACCTTTAAATTTTATGTATTCTTTCAGGTACTTACACTAGGGAGACAATATGGTGTTTACACATGTGGATCTCATTTATTTATGAATATGGTCTGTAGTTGCACATATTTACCTATAAAAGTCTCGAGTTTATCTTTATAGCTGAATAGTACTGCATTGTATAAAAATACCACATTTTTCTTATCCACTCCTCATTTGATGGGCATTTGGGTTGATTCCAAGATTTAGCTATGACAAGTTGTGTTGCTATAAACATGGGTGTATACATGTCACTGTGGTATGATGTTTTTAATTCCTCTGGGAAAATACCCAGAAGGGGAATGGTTGGGCTAACTGGGACCTCTAATCCTAATTTTTTAAGGAATCTCCAGAATGATTTCCAAAGTGGTTGCACCAGTCTACATTGTCACCAACAGTGGAGAAAGTTCTTTTTTCCCTATAGCCCCTCTAGCATTTGTTGTTGGTTGAGTTCTTGATGGTAGCTGTTCTCACTGGGGTGATAGGAAATCTCAGTGTTTTTTTAATTTGCATCTCTTGGATGACCAATGATGTTGAACATTTTTTCATGTATTTATTTGTCATTTGTATTCTTTGATCTGAGAAGTGTGTATTCATCTCAGGTGCCCATTTTTGGATTGGGTCTTTGAGTTTGGTAGGTCTGTTTCTTTTAACTTTTTCTATGTTCTAGATATAAGTCCTCTGTCTGAAGGATAAGTTAGCTAAAATGTTTTCCCACTCTGTGGGTGGTCTTTTCACTCTACTGGTGGTTTCTCTTAAAGTAAAAATGCTTTTTAATAGGATGAGATCCCAAGTGTTGATTCTTTGAAGTGTTTCCCATGCAATTTGGGTTTTGTTCATGAAGACTGTGCCTATCCCAATGTCTTCAAGATTTCAATTTACTTTCTCTTCCAGTAGATTTACTGTTTCTGCTTTAATATTTAAATCTTTGATTGATTTTGACTTTAATGCATGGTGATAGACATTAGTCCACTTTAGTTTTTGGCATGCAGAGAGCCATTTTTTCCAGCACCATTTATTAAAGAGGCTATCTTTCTTCCAGTGAACATGTTTGGCCCCTTTGTCAAAGATAAGGTTGCTGAGTGTGTTTGTAGTTCTGTCCACATCTTCTAATCTGTTCCACTGGCCTTCAAGTCTGTTTTCTTGCCAGTACCACGCTGATTTTATCACAGTAGCTTTGTAGCATGAATTCAAGTCAGCAGTTCTGATGCGTCCTGACTTGTCTTTGTTACCAAGGATTACCTTTGCTATTCTAGGTGTCTTCTGGTTTCAGATGAATTTTAAGAGTATTTTCTCTACTTCTGTGAAGTATGCTAATGGTGTTTTGATCGGGATTGCATTAAATTTGTGTAACAGTTTTGTAAGTATGACCATTTTGACTATGTTGGTTCTTCCTATCATTGAGCAAGGGATATCTTTCTATTTTCTGATATCATCTTCAATCTCCTTTTTCAGAGTACCATAATTTTCAATACATAAATCTTTCCTTCCTTTGTTGGAATGATTCCTAAGTATTTCATTTTTGGGGGGATGCTATTGTGAAGGGTATGGTTTCCAGAATTTCTCTCTCAATAAGTTTGTTGTTTGTTTATAAGAATGCTATTGATTTTTGAGTACTCACTTTGTATCCCACCATGCAAGTGAATTTGTTTATTAAATCTAAGAATCTTTTGGTGGAGTTTTGGGGGTCTTATATGTAGAGTATCATGTCATCTGTGAATAATGATAACTTCACGTCTTCCTTCCCTATCCTTATTCCTTTCATTTCTCTTTCTTGTCTAATTGCTCTGGCTAGTGTTTCCAAAATTATGTTGAAAAGGAATAGTGATAGTGGACATCCTTGTCTTGTTACTGATTGTAGAGTGAAAGCTTTCAGTTTTTGTCCATTTAGCATGATGTTGGCCATTGGCTTGTCATAGATGGCTTTTATTAGATTGAGGAGAAGACTATCTATTTCAATTTTCTGTGGGGTTTTTATCATGAATGAATGCTGGACTTTATGAAAAGCATTTTCTGCATCTATTGAGAAGATCATGTGATTTTTGTCTCTAGCTCTGTTGATATGGTATATTATATTTATTAGTTTGCATTTGTTGAACCATCCCTCCGTTTTTGGGATGAATCCCACTTGATTGTGTTGTATAATCTTGATGATTTGTTGAATTCTGTTTGCTAGTACCTGTTGTGGATTTTTGCATCTATGTTCATTATTGGAGATTGGCCTGTAGTTCTATTTTGGTTGTGTCTTTCTCTGGTTTTGGTAGCAGGATAATACCTTTTGGTAGCAGGATAATACTTGCAGGAAAATATTTTCTAAGTACCTAACTCTACCATGTGTGTTGTTGTCACACCTATCCAAGATTTTTTTGAATTTTAATTTTTATTAGTAAATACTTGGAGTATATAATACTTACATTCCATGTGGAATTAGTATATATACATAACACATTTTAATCCCTTTTTTAAATTTCCTTCCCATCCTCTTCTCCCTCTCTCCCTCTTTCTCTTGTTCCCTTCCTTTTTCTAAAACATCTATCTCTTGGTTTCCTATTTTTAGTATTTACTTTGTTCTTTAAGTAAATATGCATTGGGTTTCTCATATAAGAGAATGCATGTGATATTTAAGCCTGAGTATCTGATTTATTTCACTTAATATTATGGTCTCTAGTTGTATCCATTTTCCTACCAATTCATCAAGTTTATGCTTATTTACAGCAGAGTAGTACTCCATTGTGTATAAATGACACATTTTCTTTATCCATTTTGTTGTTGACAGACATACAGTCTATCTCCAAAATTTAGCCATTATGAGTTGTGCTGCTGTGAACATGGATATGTGTGTATTATGTAATATAATGTCTTTCAGGAAGATGCCTAAAGGGGGATACCTTGGTTGAATTTAAATTCTATTTTTTTTCAGGAATCTACATACAGATTTGATTTCCATAATGGTTGTATTAATTTATATTCCCACCAACAATATAGACAGGTTCCCTTTTTTCCCATGTCCTTACCAGCATATGTTGTTATTTGACTTCTTGATGATAACTGGTCTTCCTGGAATAAGATGTTATCTTAGTATTGGTTTAGTTTGCATTTCTCTGGTAGCCAGAGACATTGAACTTATTTTCATGTATTTGTTGTCCATTTGTACTTCTGAGAAGAGTCTGTTAATTTCAGTTGCCCATTTTTTTAAAGATTTTTTTTATTGCTATATGTTTTTAGTACATTACAATTATATCCCCTATGGGGAGATGGAACCTGTACAGAACACATTAATGTTTCCTTTATTTTCTTCCCCCCCCACACAAATTATCAGTGCCCTGGGACCTGGCCACAAATGCTTTTATCTTGCTCCATATCCCAGCTCCCCTGCTCTCCTCCTCCTCTCGTCATCTCATCATCTTCCCCTTTTTTTACTTTTTCTGAATATTTCATATTAACCCAAGAAAGCTTTCCTTTTATTTATTTATTTTTAATATATGTGGTGCTGGGGATCAAACTCAGGGCCTTGTGCATGCAGGGCAAGAGCTCTACCATTAAGCCACATCCCCACCCTCAGTTGTCCATTTTTGATAAGCTCTTTTATTTTAGGTGATCTAATGCTTTTGTGTTCTTCATATACTCTAGATATGAGTCCTCCAAGGAATATCTGAAAAACATTTTCTTATTCTGTGGATTGTCTCATTACTTCGTTAGTTGTTTCCATTGCTGTGCAAAAGATTTTTAATTTGATATGACCCTATTTGTTAATTCCCGATATTATTTCTTATGCAATCAAATCTTAAGATTGTTTGATTGACAACTCTTCAAATTTAAAAGGTACCCAGAAGTGTCCAGGACAGGTGAACTGGTGTGTGTCCACAAATGAAGAGACAAATCATCTCCCTGTCTCACTCAGAATTGAAGACTTTGATTTGTAAATTGATGACCTAAAACAGATTATCTATACTACCGTTAACCCTCAGGTCTCATTTTCTACGACTTTGCTCCTTGTTATATCTTCACGGACCTCTGCCGATTCTTGAACATGGTAGGCACACTTCTACATCAGAGCCTTTACATCTGCTGCCCCCCCCCCCAGTCTGGAGTGAGGTCACATATCTAGAGATATCTAAGTGACTCATTCTCCCACTGTATTCAGATTTTTGCCCAGATATCACCTCAGTGAAGCCTGTTCTTGCCACTCAATTTAGAATTACTCTCCTCTACCACTCCGTATCTTTTCTCCATGTTTTTTGTACATAAAATGTGTTGCTTTTAAGCTTACTATTTTTAAAATTTATTGCTTGCTTCCTTGCCTCCTGCACTCTTCTCCACACATATATTAAATGGATAGTCTTAAAATATATATTATTAATACTATAGGTATATAGAAAGACAGACAGACATATAGAATTACTTGGCACAGAGTAGCTGTTCAGAGGAATTTATTCAATGAGTAAATGCATGCATGAGTGAATTAATTTAACTCCACCTAGATATTTCTTAATTGTTTTATTTTATGGGCATGGAAATTAGTGTCTAACATAGGTTCTGGATCTTACTAAGTGTTTATTAATTTTTCAAAGAATGACACAGTGAATACTGTGCCGCATTTGCAAAACTTTATTTTTCTGGAATTGTCAGAAAAACCAAATGTTCCACCTAAGTGAACTTTCCAAGATAACTGATCTCTAGAGTGTCTATCTTTTAATAATTTTATATATCTATTAATGGAATAGGTATATTGCTTTTGCATGCCTTCTAGAGCACAGCAGAATAACTGCAATTCAACATTTTTGTTGATATTTAAGAAGCTATTAAAAAGAGGAAATGAGAGTAATTACTTCATTGCTTATTTAACTGTTAGAGCTTCAGCAATTCTGTTAACCATCCTGGGCCTTAGTTTCATCATAGGGAAAATGACAACTACAACTGCTGTGAAGAGCTCATAGATTATTGTGAATTTTAAAGAAGGTAACTCATAAGAACACTATCTATAAGATATAAAGCTACTTATAAATGCAAATGATATAAACGTTTATGAATTGGGAAATTACTGAATATATATGAACACTTTCCTATGTGTAAGTGTTTAGGTAATAGAGAAGGGGCTCATTCAACATGAGTGCCTAAAGCCTTGGAGTTCTTTAACACTGGTAATGCTATCATTCATTAGTTGAATGTAGTTTTCCATTCCTGATGCTTGAGGAACATCACAGTTGGAACACTGCAAGTCTGCTCACTCAGGAGTTGTTAAGTATTGTTTGTTTTGGACCCAAGGTTGACTTTTCTGTTTTCTAGGAATATCTCTGGTGCCTTTTGTGCTTAAACTGTGATTCAGAATACACTGGTCCTGGATGAATGTACCATTGTGTTTTCCTGAGTGTCTAAAAAATGGGAAAGACTAATTTATTCACTGTACAGTATAGAATACTCTTAATCTACTAATCAAAGATGACTTTCCATTTTGTCAGTAACCATTATGGTTTTTGTTCATAATTCAGTTGATGCCAACATTTGGGAGTTATTGCTATTTTTAGTTTATTTTTATTGAGACATATTTGTAAATATGTATTTGTAATAATTCGATACATGTAGACAACATATGATGATCAAATCAGGGTAATGAGCAGTTCCATATCTGCAAACATTAATAAATCCAGCACAATAATCATAATGTGTTGGAAACCTTCATACTCTTCTACTTATATAGATTGTTGTAAATAGTAGTTAACTTACTATTCTATAATAATTAGACCTCATTCCTCATGCAATTCTTGTAGAAAATTTAAATATATGGTAAGAAAATGTATTATCTTCATGGCCAAGTGGATAACTTAGTGGACTTTTCTCCATAGGTACAATATCCCTTCCTCATTGGCCTTCAGTAGTTGTAAGGAAAAAGCCAGAAGTCCTTTCACTAGCCACTCCGTGTACCAGCAGTGGCCCACTAGTTTCCAGATGGCTTTTTCTGATTGCATTGGTCTCTTCCTGTAACTGGTCTGAAAGATAGTGACTACTAAAGTGTAGGCTAAAATGAGTTAGGGAAAGGAACAGTCAAATCAGTTTGGCTGTCTTAAGGTGATTGTAAAAAGAAAAATCTTTGCTTTTAGCAAAAAGAAAGTAGAGTCAGTCCTTAGTCAAAGCTAATTGAATATTTTGGAGGTTATGATGACTTACAAATCACCAATTTCACAACCTGTTTTATATGTCAGTCTTGAGTCTTTCCAACCTCCTTGCCTTTTCAAATATATCATCCTCTCTGCTTGGAATGCTTTATGAATGTTTTGTTTACTTATCAAAGTTCTGTGTATCTGTCAGTATTACTCCTGTGAAATGCAAATTCTAATTGAATTCTCATTTCAAGAGTTTATTACTAATTGGCTGTTAGCATTTTTCTTTCTAGGCAGATGAATATCATACTGTTGTTTTGTTTTCTGATGACATTTCCTAACAATTTCTACCTTCTTTTGGCCATTTCTTTGTACATCTTTTATTAGTTCCTATCTTTAAACACTGAACTCATCCATTCCTGTTTCTCACCCAAAATGTAGTGAATACCTATGTATTCCAAGTATTGTGTCAATGGCTTTGCAATATATTATTTCATTTAAATGTTGCAACAGACCTTTGTGTTATTATCTCCATTTTATAGCAAACTAAATGAAGGTTCAGAGTCAAGTAACTTTCACCAAAACAAGGACTTGAATGCAAGTTACCAAAGTACCATGTCCCATTGCTTTCTGACTATTTATACTGGCTCCTCTCTCTTTCTGTAGCTTACTGTGATTCTTCTATGAGTCACATCTTAATCATTGGGCACCTTTGTGGGGCTTTCCTAGAATCAGAACAGAATATTGTCTTCCTTATGCTCTGGGTCTGCCACACTCTGACTTCCTAAGGAGATGTCACTGAAAACAGTCATTGAAAGAGACTTGGAGAAGATGACTATAAAATAATTTGGATGCAGGTTCACACTCCCCACCCCAGTCAGCAGTACTCCCACCCTCAATGGAGAGGGCAGTGACAAGATAGAGCATGCACAGCCCTAAGAGGCGGCATTTAGGGTACAGGTAATAACTTGTCTAGCTATTCTTGAATCTACCACCTGGACCAGTATTTCAGTCTTGCACTTTTCTCTCCAAGTATTGTGTTTCTCTTCCATCTCTCTGGCTTCTTTTTCTGTACATCCTCCCTTCTGCTCCTCTTTCCTCCACTCTTCCTGCTCTTCTTCCTTTACATTTTCCTCTGTTTTTCTCTCACATGCACTCTTTCAATTTTGTTAAATACCATGTAAATGTTTTGTAAGGGGCACACTATGATTATCTTGATAAGTAGCTTCTTAATTTGTTTTCTACAAATTTCCTATCAAATCAGAACTGTATCTAGAGGCAGAGAGCAATTCAGTTGTACGTCTGAGTTATAGATTAAATTTCAGTTTTGAAATTTGATCTCAGATGACTTTAGAACTATATGAAAGCAAAATATGAATAATTTGATTACAGCTCTTTATTGTGGAGCACTTGATAAGTAAACAACATTAAGTATAGTCCTTGAATGCTGCATAATAAATATTTCAGCAGGCCCTCAAACATGATCAGCTCCCCCTGAGTTCTACATGATTCCAGGAGATGATTCACCATTCTAATAGTTCTGATTTATCAGATATTTATCAGATACTGAAAATTTACCAGATGTTTCATATGCATTATTTTAATCATCACAGTTTTGAAAAGGTGTACACTGCAGTCCTCATATTATAAAGGAATAAACAGAAGCAGAGAATATATGCTGTTTTCCCAAGATGATGTTATTTGTCACTAGTAAGTGACATGCTTGGATTCATAAAGAACTCCCTCTGACTCTTAAATCCATGCTTCTGCTACCACATCATACTGCTTTGCCAATTCACAAGTATTAAGGACAGCTAGCAGAATTTACCATGTATGGGATGTTTTCTTAATCTTTGGGATGAGTACTAATTTACTGAAAGATTATTGAAGTCATCTCCTCATACTCACCTTATCACTGTATACGAAGAAATTGATACCCAAGCAAAATAGTGACTTTGCCAAAGTCTCACAATGAGCCAGTGGAGATAAGACATGACCTCTAGATTTGTTTGCCTCATTGTTGAATTCTCATACTGTTTGTGTTATCACATCTCCAGGTGCACTGATCTTATCTCCCACTAGATTGCAAGCTCCTAAAAGAAAGGGGCTGTGACTTGCTTCTTACCTACAGATTTTGGCTGAGAGTTGGACCACTGGACTTTTCGTGGACGTTTGTTAATTAATAATACTTTTCAATAACAGAAACAGCGTTTTCTGATCCTGATACAAGAGCATTTTCTGCACTTACACATTGTGTTGATTATAAATTGGAACTAGGTTTTGCTAGGAACATCACATCCTAGTTTTCTCTCTGAACTACTATAAAATCCAAGCTTTTGTTGTGTTGATGGAAATACCAAAGCCCAGAGAGTATTGTTCCAAGGTCTGATATTTATAACAGAGCTGGGACTGCTTAAATTTAAAGTAGGCAATAGATGTATATGGTACAGAACTCTTAAATTATGAAAGGTTAAAGAGTGATTCTCCATGCCACAGATGCACAGTTGTGTTTCTCACTAATAAGTATTATTTATTACTTTCTGTGTACCCCTGAAGACATAGTTATACATTCACAAATATTGCAAAGATATATCAATTTTCCTCATACAACCAATGTTCTATAGTGTTTTCTATTTTGTTTTCTTTTAATTTATAGCAGGTCTTGGTGATTGTTCTACATTGTATATATAGAACTACTTCATTTTAATGGCTACATTGTATGACTATGTCATAATTTTATTTAACTAGTCCTATATTGATTGAAATTTGGGTTTATTTCATCTTTTATTGTAAACAATGTTGCAGTGAATATATTTGTATATGTACCATGTCACACATGTACAAACATGTGCTAGATCAAAGCACATGTATAGATATATATGTATATCCATATTTTATTTTTTCAAGATATTACTCACTTACCCTCCATAAAAGCTAGTTGTAAGATTATGGTGCAAATTTTGTTTTTAACAAATTTGATAAATAAGTAATTACTGTTCATTTTACAAAAGAATTATTATTTTGGCTCTGTAGAAGTGTTCAATACAGTATCTTTAAATAATCAGTCCTCACTGTACATTTACTTTTTTTCTGTCTTTTTGAGACAGGGTCTCACTATGCAGTTCAGGCTGGCCATGAGCTCACTTTGTAGCCCAGGCTGGTCTCAGACTCGCAACAATCCTCCTGCCTCAGCCTCCCAAGTGCTGGGATTACAGGCTTGTGCCACCACTCCCAGCTCCCACTATACATTTAAATGATGATGCAATTTAAAGAAGTATGATTTGTACACTACTGTTCAGGAACACGTCTATTTAGTATAGTGTATGAAGAAGGAAATATATTTTTAAATGTAACTGAATCAGCATAGGCTGTGACTCCAACCATATTAAACAAGCCCCAAAGGTGTTCCTTGATGAATATGTAGGTAGAAAAGAACAAGAGAGTTAGATCCAGCTGGAAGCAGTAAAGTCACAAGGGCAGAACATGTGGTGTATCCATAAACTTACTTTCTTCCAGAAATGTGGTGCTGGTTTGAGTTTTTACTGACTTCTGAGGTTGTAGGTATTCTTATCACCACCAATTTCAAACACATTGGGGAAGAGATATTGCGAATAATTTTTACAAGTTAATACAAGCTAACTGCAGTACAACACTGGACAAGATCTAAGGGAAGGCAGCTTGAGAACATAAAACTTGGGCCGGACCTAATGTCAGATGATCTTGGCAGATGTACAGTGGCCTCTTTCTCATAGTGTTTTCCTTGGTGAAGTTGGATCCTCTAATTCCCCCAGTTCACCTATCCAAATCCCAACCAAAGAAAACCATCACTTTTGCGTTCCCCATACTCCTTACCTAATAGGACAGAATCTCACTAGTCTCCAGAGGAGAAAAGAAAAAGATAGGATGGGTTGTAAACTGTCAGCTATACTCCCAGGGTTAAATATTGATCCTGTTATTAATCTAATGTCAGCTGCAAAATGGAATGAGCAGTTGACTCAGTTGCAGCATCCAATACCAGCAGCGGTTGACCCAAGCTAAATGTAACAAGTAAGAAAGAAAGCAGGTTTTGTCCCTGGATTTTTGAGGCAGGATCTCACTGTATAGTTGAGGCTGGTGCTGAATTCACTATGGGGCCCAGACTGGCCTGAAACTCACAATCCTCCTACCTCAACTTCCCAAATGCTGGAATTATAGGCATGCAACACTGTGCACAGCTATAGAAAAGCTTTTTGAAAATCACATTGCTTACTTTTTATCCTGTAATCAATTAAATCAGAGCCCCAGAGAATGAGATCAGGCATCAATATGTTGAAAATGCCCCTCTGGTGATTCTTATTTGCAGCCTATATTGAGAACTACTATTATATACAACATAATCCTGACATCTAGTCAACTTTTGTTAAAAGTGGACATTAGTGATACAGAATAATGACATTTATTTTGGTATACTTATACATGCAAATAACATATTTTGATTAATTTCATCCTTGTTACCCTCCTCACCCTTTCCTCCTTTCCTTTGATCACTTTCCCCATCTCTAAAATTTGACCTTCTAGTTTTCTCTCATTTCTCCTTTATTTTTTCTTTATTTTTGAATTGCTTATATAAAACATTTGATAATCAGTTTTGAGACTGGCTTACTTTGCTTAACATAGCAGTCTCCAGTTCCATCCATTTTCCTGCAAATGACATGATTTCATTCTTCTTTATGGCTGACCAGTACTCCACTGTATATATATGCTACATGTTCTTTGTCCTTTCATATGTTGACAGGCATGTAGGCTGCTTCCACAGCTTAGCTGTTGTGAACTGTGACATGCTAAACAAGTATATGCATGTATCACTATTGTATGCTGTCCTTAATTCTTTCAGGAAAATACCAAAAACGTGGAACAGTTGGATCAAATGACATCTCTGTTCTTATTTTTCCTGAAGAATCTCCATACTGATTTTCATAGTAGATGCATTCATTCACCTTCCCACCAACAGTGTAGGAGGGTTCCTTTTCCTAACATCTTCACAAGTATTCATTCTTTTTGTATTCTTGATGATAACCATTCTAACTGGGTTAGGGTGGAATCTCAAAAGTATTCTTTATCTACATTTCCCTAATGGCTAAAGATGTTGAACATTTTTTCATACACTTATTGATCATTTGTACTTCTTTTGAAAAGCGTCTGTTCAATTTATTTGCCCTTATATTGTCTGGGCCATTTGTTTTCTTGGTGTTAAGCTTTTTGAGTTCTTTATTCTAGATGTAAAACTTCAATCAGAAGAGTTGCTGGCAAAGATTTTCTCCCATTCTGTAGGTTGTCTTTTTGTTTGCTTTGCTGTGCAGAAACTTTTGAATTGGTTGTATTTCCATTTGTTGATTCTTGCTATTATTTCCCGTGCTGTGGATTCCTATTCAGGAAGTCTTTCCTTCTGCTTATGGCTTCAAGTGCTTTCCTTATATTTTCTTCTAGGAATTTCAAGGTTTCCAGTCTTACATCTAAGTCTTTGGTCCATTTTGAATTGGTTTTATTACAAGAAGGAGAGATAAAGATCTAGTTTCAACCATCTGCATATGGATATTTAGTGTACCTAGCACCACTTGTTAAAGAAGCTGTCTTTTCTCCAGCATATATTTTGGCCCTGTTGTAGTCAGCATTTGCAAGGGAAAGAATTTGACACAGGACACATAATTTATAGAATTATTTTATAATATGCACCCAAATAGTCAAATGCAAAAGAGTGTGGAAGTTCTATCCACATGGTAGAGACCCGAAGAATCCAACTGAGGGTCTGGATCCCACGGGAATGGCCTGCAGGAGTCCAGCTAACGGCCTATTGCCCATGGTAACATCTTCCAAGAGTCAAGTTAGAGGTCGAGAGCCCACAATAATGTCTCATGCAAGTCTGATCTGCATTGGGAAAGCTGAAAGGTCAGTGGTGGAAGATAAAAATTCTGCACCAGTCGGATGAAGGATCTGTGCCAGCAAGCTGAGGGATCTGCACTGGAGCCAGGAAGCAATGCTCAAAATGAGGACAAAAGCTCCCCTGAAGTGAACCACAGCCATCCTCAGTGGCCATGAGGTCCTGAGCTCATCTGATGGTAACAGCCAAGTTCCTCTTCAGTTCTCCTCTTTATATTGTTGGCAGCAATGCTCAGGTTGGCCTTCCACACCCATCACCATGCTGATTCAGTTTAGCTGGGTGTTACAAGTTGACCACCAGTTGTCAATCCACCACAGGCCCCTCTTCTCAAAAATTACATGGTTGTAGGTGCATATGTTTGCTTCTGTGTCTTCCCTTCTAGTCTACTGATCTATATGTCTGTTTTGTGCCAGTACATTGTTTTTTGTTATTATGGCTTTGTAGACTATCTTGAGATTGGATACTGTGATGCTTCCAGCACTGCTGTCTTTTGCTCAAAATTGCTTTGGCTGTTCTGGGATTTTGTGCACCCATATGAATGTTAAGATTGTTTTAGTTGTGTAAAGGATGTACTTGGTAGCTTAACAGGGATTGTATTGAATATGTAGATAATTTGTGGTGTTATGACCATTTAAGGGAGGTCTTTTTATCTTCTAATATCTTCTTCAGTTTCATTTTCCAGTGTTCTGTAATTTTCAGAGAAGAAGTCTTACATTTACTTGGTTATGTTTATTGCTATGTATTTTTTGAAACTCTTGTAATGAAATTTTTTCCTGATTTCTTTCTTTATGTGTTCATTATTGGTGTATAGGAAAATTATTGATGTTTTTGTGTTAATTTTATACTTTGCCACTTTGTTCATTTTTAAACAGATCTATGAATTGTCTTGTGGAGTTTAAGTTTCCTATACCTGGAAACACATCTCATCCCCCAGGTTTGGGAATTTTGTGCTATAATTTCAGTGAGTAAATTTTCTATCCCATTAGTCTGAAATTCTTCACCTTCCTTGAGGTCAGGGAGTCTTAAATTTGTTCTTTAGAACAAATTCAGGAGTTCATGAATAACCTTTTTGTTCATTCTTATTCTTTTTTTCTTTATTAATGCCTGAATACTTTGTTTCCAAGCCCTGACACTTCTGTCTGGAAATTTCACAAACTGTATCTCTTTACTGAAATGGTCTTTCATAACCTGTATCATTTTCTTCAATACATTCAGCTGTTTATTTTTATCTTCTTTGAGCTGATCAATCATTTTAATTATTGATTCGTTCAGGTGCTTATTTGTACTTACTTTAGTCTCATTGATCATTTTGACAGTTTTTAAAATCTTTGGTATTTCATCTACTTCAGTACCTGTGGGATCAGTTTTGGGAAGTTATTGATTTGGGGAGTCATCTTATTGCTTTCTTTTCTTGAGTTTTATGTTTTCATGCTGAAGTTTACAGATCAATTGTGATAAATATCTCACCATTATTGAATTGAGGTCTTTTTAGTAAGTGGTTTCCTCTTTGTATTATGCCTTAAACTGTTAGTGTCTCAACATGAAAGAATCCTCTCAAACTATTCAAAGTACTAGGGTTAATCCCTAACACTGCCTTGGAAGGACACAGTAAGTACATGTAATATATACTAACATGAGACACATGCCTATATCTCAGTACTCTGGGAGTCTGAGCCAAGAAGATCGCAAGTTTGAACCCTGGGCATTAGTCACTTAATGAGACCCTGTCTCAAAATTAACAATTAATAGAAGAGCTACCCTTGCAGCTTAGCATAAAGGTCCTGAGTTAAATCACCAGTACCATACATACAAAAGAACTACTGTAATATCGACATCTGGAGAACCAACCACATGTGAAAATATAATTTAAAACTCATTTTTAAAATTCTTTACTGTTTCACTAACCCAGGAAAAGAAAGGGAGAGTAATAATGCAGAATAGGCTAGGAAAATAAAAGACACAAACAAAACAAGAAAAATAGGCTTTAATGATAATATTTGTTTGCAAGAAAAGAAAGAGAAAGGAGACATTTAGGGTGGTACAAGAGGAGACAAACAAAGAAGAGAATGTAAAGGAATCTATGTGCAAAATAAGGGAAGATTTAGGGAGACTGAGCACAATTAATGAAATAACAGAAGCACAGAAAACCCTGTGAAATGATGTTTGATGTAAGAAACCATGACAAAACAATGTAAAACACTGTAGAAGCAAAAGAAATAATACTCATGTAAACACACACACACACACACACACACACACACACACACACACACACCACTCTGGTAGTGTTTATACTAGGAATAATTACTGACCCCAGACTTTTATTGTTGAACAACATCTGATAAAAGGAGTGATAGGAAAATCTTAATACAAGAGTACTCAGGCACATTTTTTTTTTCAAAGGCAGAACTGGTTTACACTTAATAGCGTAATTTTTTCTGTAAGTAAAAATGAGGGTGCAAGAAAAATTTTGCTTATCTACCAAAACACTGGTGTGTTATGTGAGCAGCTCCAGATTATGGGCCAAAGTTCTGGAACTCACCAAGCTGTGCTGTTGGAGGCATGCTGACCAGTGTCTGCACATTGCCACATTTACTCTGAAAGCCTCTGAGCAGAACAGAAGCAATTGGGCACATGAGATCTACACTGGGATGAGAAGCCACCAGCACCTATCCTTCTTCTGGTCTCTGCAGTGCTGCCCCCAGACTCAAACTCCTTTGCACTGCAAAACTTTCTGTGGCTGAGCAATGTTTATATCACCGTAGCTTTTTGTTTCTTGCCTCCTTTTTGGCATTTCCCTCCAACTACCTAATGTGCTTACTTATGGCAAGGTTTTATGCCATCCCAGCTATTCCCCCAATACTATCCCAATGTGGAGTCCAATCTCCTGTGAGACAAGTGCCAGAGAATATTCTCCAACCTTATGATTTTAGTTTCTCTTTGTCACAGTCCCATTCTCCTAGGCCCCTGACTTCTAAGGAGGGTGCCCACTGCCTCCCTTGTAAGAAGGGGTTGTAGTGTCCTGAAGATATAAAAAATATTAGGGGTTTTCTGTCCTTACATGCCATCTGTTGGTTTGGATGAATATGCTGGAGTGGTTTGCTAGTTTGCCATCTTGAGACCCCACTCTGGCCAACTTTTATGCCCAATTCCACTGCTTCTTCATCACCAGACAGCTTGCTATTCCTAGAGCACACTAAATTTATTCCTCAGCTTCAGCCTTTACAATTGCTGTTTATTCTATCATGAGTGCTCCTTTAATGCCTTACTTTGCATGGCTAGCTTCTTATATTATGCTGGTGTCATCTCAGTATCTTTCCTCCTAACACTTTACCTGAATTTGCCCTCTGTTCAGTCACATCACCCAGTTTTTAGTTCCTTCATTATATATAGCCGCAGTTGCAAAGATCTAATTTATCATTTACCATTCATTTCCATTCATTTATTGTCTGGCTCTATCTGCTGAAAGACCACCTAACTTGAGGACAGGCCTTTGACTATACTATTCACTGTTGGTCCCTCCATACTGCTCTCAGAGTACAGTAGATACACACACTCAAAGATCCTTTAGCCATTAGAGGATAATGATTGAGCATCTTCTATGATTGAGTAACTACTGACAGATCCACACACCTCAGAATGGTCAGGTTTAAGCTACAGAGCATGAACTTCAAAACTACTCATGGTCTGTCTGCTGTCTAACTTACCAGCTTTACAGTCTACT
>PVLD010019759.1:0-35559 GCA_004027595.1 Dinomys branickii
TGCAGAGGCTGCTCCAATGGTTACTTCTCTTTGGGAGAATGTCCCTTAAGCTGTCTGCTGAGATTTCCGCTTCTACTCCCTACCCCAAGACCTGGCTGGGGCGAATAAACAGCTTGCCACCCCAGGATTCTTGCAGATAGGCCACTCAGGTGTTCCTCCCTGGGTGGAGCTCCTTCCCCCCTCACAAAACCCGTTGGGGTGCCTAAGTAGATCTTCCCACCCGGGAGATCCCGCAGTCCTTAAAGCTGCTTTGATGTCTCTCACTGGGCTGAGCTTCTTCCCGATTCAGGAAATACCGGTTAGAGCGCACACTTAACTCACCCTGTGATCGTGCAGACAGGAGTGCAGTTCAGATGTTTTTCCCTGGATGGAGATTTTCCCCGACTCAGAAATCCTGCCGGCTGGTCGCTGTTGCTCCAGTTCACGCAGTGCTGGCTGCGGGGGTGGGGTTCTGAGCGGGATCCCGGAGCGCTGCCTGGTTTGGCGCAGTTTGTCCCAGTAGCACGTTCTCTGTTCGGTTCAGGAGCTGAAGCCGTTCTTCCCTCCGCACTCGCTCTCTCGGCTGGTCGTCTTCTTCCCGGAAGTCCTTATTTCTGTCTTCATATTGCTATATTGCATTGTTTGGGTGGTAATCCTCTGGGAGGTTCTCTCTCTACTGCCTATCCGGTCGCCATCTTCCCGGAAGTCCCACACACATCCAGGTGAGCCTATTGTACTCCATGACTGTCCCACATCAGATCAGAAAAATACTTCCTTAGTAGGAAGGAATGACTGGCCTTTCATTGTATATTCCAAGGTGCCAATTATGTTGCATAATAAATGTAAGGAAAAGATAAATTATATGGAAATGGAGCCGTACTTGATACTTTTGATGAATTCCCTTTAAGAGAAAGAAGAAATGAGCGTGATGCAGCTCACAGGTGGCTTTGGTCTTACATAAGAGGAGGGCACTTGATTTAACAGAGAGATGGAGGAGACCACGGGCGAGGAAACACAAAGTTTGTAGATTGCCTGGTGGGAAGTTGAGGACACATCCATCTGGTGGCTTCTATTTTCTCTGTTAAGTAGGAGGTTAGGTCAACCACTGAGGAGGAGGAAGGTTGATGGAAAGGCTGCTATTTGAGGCGGATGAATAAGATTTGAAATCATCATTGTCTTTTAACCAGACAGATATTTGATTTATTGTGAGCTGAAAGCCTTTGTGAGTTGATGGTCTGCTGTACTGTGTTACTTTTTAATGAAATTTCAGCAGGTTGGACACACAGAAGGTAGATACTTCAGCTCTTCAAAGGGTTTGGAGGATTTTATTAGTTGGAAATAATGAAAGGCAAAGGGATTTAGATACTGAAATACTAGATGAGGGAGTCTAAGTTGAATAGAGAAGCAAGTGAGGAACAGAGACAGTGATTGTCAAACTTTGGAGTACATCAGGATCATCTAATGGTTAGTAAAACAGAGATTGCACTCATTTGTGACACAGGAAAAATGTTTTGATACCTTTCTCATTTGGCTGTCAGAGATATTAAGGAGGCAGCATGTGAACATTGTGTTTAGTTTGGAGAGAGCTGTCAACATAGCAAGGAGTACTTTTGGTCATTGTGTGAGCTGGCTTCTGAATGTTATAATCAGAGAGATATGAGCCCTGAGAAACTGTGTACGTCTTTTGAATACTGTGTAAGATGAAATTGCCAGAGATTTATGAACATACAGGTGAGACATAATGAAATTAGAGGTACTTAAAGTTTAGGAATATTCATGGACCCATCTTTCTCACTCTTAAATATTTATTGAACACTTAGCTTGTGCCAGGACACTGTGCTACGTGTAGTGGTAAGTTTTCATGCTCACTTATTTAGCATAACTTTGGGGAAATTAGCATTGAAGCTGAAAAGAAAAGCAGAGAGGAGTTCTGGAAAGAACATTAGATTAAAAATTTAGAGACATAGGTTCTAGTCTAGTTATCAGAGTGTTATAAATGGCTTGGGGTTTATGTAGGAAATGGTATAGTAAATTCCTACAAAGTGGTTGGTACATGTTGAATGAAAACCATCATTAGGAACTCATTTTTGCAGTTCTGTGATGTTTCCTGCCATGACATTCTTTTGTTCATTCATATATCCTGTGTGTGTGTGTATGTGTGTGTGTGTGTGTGTGTGTGTGTGTATGTGTGTGTGTATGCATGCGCTGTATCTCTGCCTGGGTGGTAGACAGGTTTGCAAACATGCTTTCATCCAGAGGAATAGAAGGGCGGAGACCCGATAGTGATGGAATTAGTACCTGGAGAGCTCTAAGTGGGCTTCACAACCTTGCAATGCACCCCAGTTTTCAGCAGTTCTGGGCTATTAATATAAGTTTCTGCAAAAATCTTGAAATGGTAAAGTTTACCAGACTAGATTCAAGTTACCCATTTCATGTTGCATGGCGTGCTTGACAAAGATAGCTCCTGTTTGAAGTGATTCTAGTAAATTTGTAGATTTGAGAATATCTGAGATCTAACTTCTTCATTTTAAATATAGGGGGGATAAAAAGCAAAAACAAAAACCAAACCAAAACAAAACCCCAAACAGGGACCCAGAAATAGAATGACAGAAGGGTAAGTGCCTTGCCAAAGGGTGTCCGGCAAGTCATTAGAAATTCTGGATGGGAATCCAAGCCTTTTGACTCACAAGCGAATGCTTAGTGTATGATGATGGAGCTTGCTCTAATCAAGATTACCCACAGGAGTCTTGCACATAGAAAGACCTGCTGGGATTCTGTGATAACCTGGAGTCTGTGAATCAGTTTTGGGAGAAATTACATCTTTGTGGTTATGAATCTTCTGGTTCATGCACATTGTGAATCGCACCATTTATTTGATGTTTCTTTAACTTGTCTCAATGATATTTTGTGTTCTTTTATTGTGTACATCTTCCACATATTTCATTGCTTTTATCCCTTAGTGTTTGGTGGTTTTTGTAATGCTATTATAAATATGCTCTGAAGCCAGGCACAGTGGTGCAGGCCTATAATCCCAACACTCCAGAGGCTGAGGCAAGAGGATGGCTACAAGGTCAATGCCAACCTGGGCTACAAGTGAATTCAAGGCTAATATTAACTACATAGGGAGATCCTGTCTCAAGAAAATAGTGTATTCTGAATTTCATTTTTTGCTTATTGGTTTCTGACACATAGAAATAAAATGTTTGCTTAAAGTGATAAAATTAAAGTATTATTCTTTAGCAATTCTCGGTGAATTATGTATCTAGACATTGAATATTAATAGCTGTTAACATCACAAACAAAAACTCAAACAAGCAGATGTTATGAGCTGCTGATGAAAGAACATAAAGCAATCTAACATGTGTCAGATCAAGTTTCTGGATCTAGCTACCAATTTGTGGTAAGCATAAAGAATTGAGGCTCATGTTGATCTCCCTGCAAGAATGCAATCAGCAAAGCCTGGGCTGCATGTACCTCTACATATGGGTCAGATGCTCTCTGTTCTTCAGCAGGTCAACTTTAAGGACAAAAAATGGCTGAAGGAGCAAATCTATGAATTAAAAATAATTTAAAGTCAAAGTTGTTAGGTTTTCAGCAGGCAGTTTTGGATGCAAACATAAGGAAGTGATTGCTGTAAAAGTCAGGAGAGTAGCTGCTTTGAGGGAAGGGAGGAGATTAAGGTTGAGATAGAGTGCTGAAATTGCTGCTGTAGTGGCCAGTAAAGTTCTGTTTCTTAACCTTGGTAGTGGATATGTGGGTGTGTACTTTAGAACAGCTCATTAAGCTCACCAAACAATCTAGGTTTTGGTGTGGCTTTCTTTATCTTTGTTTTACTTTACAATATAGAGATTAAAGAAAAAAATGTCTTCTGTGGTCTGAACTAATGAGCATGAGTATTAGTGGGCAGAGAGGAGGAAAGAAGGAAGCTTATATATTAATTTCTTTTTTCTGCCTACTGCTTACTATTATATATTAGGGCATTTCACAGATATTTTCTTGGATAAAATAAAAGCTAATTATCCCAACTTTACAGTCTCCTGGGAGTTCAATAATTTGTTCATGGTAAGGAGTAGCAGGGCAGGAATTTAAGCGCAAACTTGGTCTGATTTCAAAGTAGACTTTACAGGGTACTGACTTCCATTGTCCTTGGCTTTCTGCTTTTCCACTCCTTTGGCATGCTTTTTACTATTGCTATAATAAAGGAAGATTTTATGAAAAATGCAGTGAAAATACTTAAGCAAGTAAATGGAATTGGGTTCAGAGTTTAAAAGGTGTTAAAACTAAAAATTACACAGATTGATTTGAAGCATATTCTTTATTTTGATCATTGTAGACTATAGTATTTTAAAGTGTGCTCCTCTGACTAGCCCTTCTCAATCAGAATCTCCACATTTTAAAAAAAGTGCACATGTGTAGAATTTGAATGTTACCCTTTTAATATGTCTGTATATATATTTTTCTCTACTGTCATATATGAACGTTGTGGATATCAGGATCATTTATAAGTTGATCTGGTAGATTATGAAATGTTTTTGAAGCAATAGACTTTTGATGTTCATTAGAGATCTTGACAGTTTAGCATAAATACATTTTCCACAAATTAATGATACCTTTAATGATTGTAATGATTTCTAGATGATTCTCAGCTACATTGTCAAAGACACTAAATAAAGACATGCTGTTATGCTGTGTGTAAAAAAAGAATCAGAACTCAGATTTTTTTTCCGTAGTGAATGTCAGTTATTCCAGTCATTACCTTTCCTACATCTGTGTGATGTCAGATAATAGTAATTTGCTTCTTTTCCTGACAAGTGATTATTCCATCTCCTAAGTAAACTATTCCTTTCAGTGCTGGAAAATTTGCCTCTGCTATTTACAGCATTTCTGGTAACAGGCACTAGCATGTGAGAGTGCACTCAGTGAATAAGTGGAGCATGGGGGTAGGGCTGGAGCAGGGGAGAGGGCTAAGCAAGGAAAAGCCCATAAGGAACGTAAGTATTAGAGATATATTAGATGTCGTGCACTTTCTGACCACCTCAGAAGATTCTGTGGGAGGCTCTGGTCAGTGCTGGGAATGGCATCTAAAGGAGCGCTCGCCTCCCTCATCTCCTAAGAGTCCTTTCTTCTAATTCCATGTTGGCTCCAACTACTTTTTTGTATTATAAACCATCCCCTAGCAATAACATTCAAGCTCCATATTCCCACCAATTTGGACAAAGAAGCCTTAATATTTGGCCATGAACTGGGTGCCATTGCTGAGTTGTACCTGAATCCACCTCCCTGATTATATGCTTCCCAAGTGATACATTGCCAAAGTGATTCTTCAAGAGAAGAATTGATTAAACCTAAAATTTAAATGGAAGCAGCAAATATAGTATCAGTTCCAACATATAAAAAGCTTGGAAGTCATTACTTCCATCCTTACACAAGAAAACAACTGAAAAAAATAAAAATCATTATTTTTTCTTAGAACCAGCAGAGACCTGAGATTGCAGAGCGAACTGATACCCTGAAATATGGAAAGACAAATCCAGAATGTCACAGCTAAGATGCTCTGCTTACTCAGAGTAGAAGCTGCTAGAGTCATAAGCTGGTAGGAATTCTTAGTTAAGTAGTAGTTGTATTGACTTACTGCAGGCTGAGTGTGGACCAACTTGGGTATGCAAAACTCTTGGAGGCTGCTGTCTTCAGAGCAGTTTCCTCGGGAACTCACTGGATTCTCACTGAGAAGAGCCAAGAAAGAATCATGGCTCTGGCAGAAAGAGGGGAAGAGTTACCCTTGTGCATATGCAGGGCTTTCTGCTTAACAAAGACTTACTCTCTAGAAGAGAAGCGTTTATCAGGGCATTTTCCCACCTGAATAAGAGCATTTCTCTGACTCCAGCTCCCTCTAGGCTTATTGTCTCACTTAAGGTGGAGAAACAGAGGAAACAGACATTCTCGTGAAGTTGAAGGTTCTGAGGTTTAATTGTAAGATTATGGAATGATCCCTTTCACTCACATTTTACTACCATACCAACAGGTCTCTAGTATAATTACTGAGTTGTAGCCAAAACCATTATAACAGAGACTGTACCTAAGGAGGAGTTCTCAGGGAAGCTCAAGACCACTGGGAGATGCAAACAGGAATGCTAGAGGAATAATGCTAGAGGACCTTCTGGAACTCATAGCAACAACATATATTCAACACAGCCAAACCCCTAGGCAGATTAACCTAAAACTCACACTGAAAGCCTGTTTACATCAGTTTCTGTTCCCAATACATCATATCTGGCTTATAATAGAAAATTTTAACTTGTGGTACAAGGGATAAAAACAGTCTGAAGTGTTTCCCAAGCAATCATCAGAATCAGACTCAGATACAGCATAGATTTTGTAAACATTATCCAGGAAGAAATTTAAAACTACTTATCTTTATGCTAAATGTTCTAATGGAAAATGTAGATATAGTAACATGAGGGAATGAGGGGGTAATATAAGTGGAAGGACAGAAACTATAATAAAAATGAAAAAGGAAGTACTAGAAGTAAAAACATTGTAACAAAAGAACACTTCAGGGGGCCTATTAATAGACTGAACATAACAGAAAAGAATCAGTAAGCTTGAAGATATGTCAATAGAGACTTCTCAGAACTGCAAAGAGAAAAAATCTTTAAACAACAAGAGAACATTCACAAATTGTGGGGCATTTTCTGCAGGTCTAACATGTGTGGTTAGAATACCAGAAGGTGAAGAAACAGGAGACATATTTGGAGATCTTTGAAGGCCAGAAATTGATGCCGAAAAATCCTTTGACAGAAATGAAACATGCACATATGATAACACTCTCAGCAAACAAGAAATGGAGACATTTCATCATCAGAAAATATCTTACAAAAATCTTACAGCTGGCACTGTATTACATGGTGAGGAAACAAGCTTTCCTCCTAAGGTTGAGAATATGGCAAAGATGTGCTTCCTTACCATTCATATTCAACATTTTACTGGATGAAAAAGCTGGAATTAATAAACAAGTAGAACAAGGATGCAAGATACAAGATTAATACACTAAAGTCAGTTTTCCTACATACTAGCAATAAACAAATTTTAAAAATCACCATTTACAATAGTACAACAAAAACAAAAGAAAAAGACATGCTTAGCTATGACTCTAAAAAATATGTGTAGGATCTATATGTAGGAAATTAAGACCCTGATAAATAAATCAGAGATCTAAGTAGAGCGAAGTTCCTTATTCCTGGTTTAGAAGATTGAACATTAAGGTGTCAGTTCTTTCCAACTTGACCTACAGATTCAGTGGACTGCCAGTCTAAACCCCAGTAAGCCTTTTTTTTTTTTTTTTTGCAAAAATCAAGAAACTAATTCTCAAGTTTATATGGAGAGGCAGAAGACCTAGAATAGTCTTCTTGTTGAAGAAGAACAAAGTTGAAGGATTCATACAACCTGATTTCAAGGCTTCTTGTATAGTAATCAAAGCAGTGTGGTAGTGGTGAAAAATAGATAAATAGGGAAAGTCTGGAAATAGACCCATACATATATAGTCAGCTGATCTCTGACAAAGAAGCGAAGACTATTACATGGAGAAACAACAGTCTTTTCAAGAAATGTACATCTTGGATAAAAATTAACTCAAAATGGACCAAGAATTGAAACTTAAATGCAAAACTATAAACCTATTCTAGAAATACAGGAGGAAATGTAGGTGACCTTGGTTTTGTCAGTGAGTTTTTAGATACAACATTATTAGTATGATTCATAAAAGAAAAAGTGATAAATTAGAATTTATTATAATTTATTTTTTGCTCTTTGAAAGGCACTGTTGAAAGGATTAAAAGACAAACCACAGATTGAGAGAAAATATTTGCAAAGGAATTGTATCCAAATATACAAAGAATTCTAAAACTCAGTAAGATGTGTAGACTTTTCAAGACAGTTTGGCAGCTTTGTACAAAGCTAAACATAATCTTACCATATGATTCAGCATTTATATTCCTAGGTATTTACCCAAATGATTTGAAAGCATATGCTCAGACAAAAACCTGCATGTGTTTATAATAACTATTCATAATCAACAAAAAGGAGAAGCAACCAAATGTGTTTTAATAGGTGAGTGGGTAAACAAGTCATGGAACATCTATAAATAGAGTGTTATTCAGTGACCAAATAAATGAGCTATCAAGCCACAAAAAGGTATGGATGAATCTTAAACACATATTGTTAAGGTAGAGAAGCCAACTTGAAAAAGCTGTATGCTATATGAGTCTACTTATGTGACATTTTGGAAAAGGCAAAATTATAGTAACAGTAAAAAAAGATCAGTGTTTGCCAGGGGAAGTGAAAAGAGGAAGATTTTAATAAGGCGAAGTACAGGGAATTCTTGGGGTGGTGAAATTATTCTGTATGATACTGAACTATGGGTATGTGACACATTGCATTTGTCACAATCTATTAAACTCAGTGACACAAAGAGTAGACCATGAGGTTTGCAAGTTAAAAGAATTATTTAGGAGGTCAGATGATCCCAAGATAGAATGTAGAGTGTGACAAAATATAAATATAAAAGCACCCTCAGCAAAATGAGTGACAGAAAAATGTGCTGACTTAATTGACTATGGATGTCAATAGAGTCTTCTGGAAGGCAGCTAGGCTAACCATTATACCACCAATGCTTACCCAATAGTCTTCTGAAGACAAAAGAAATGTATATAAGTCCTCTACCCTAACTGACTATTTGTATCTCCTGGAAATGTGGACTAAAAATTTGGATACTTCTACACATGAATATTGAAATCAATCAAGTAAGTCAATGGCAAATAGTGGGAACTGCATTTCTCACCACTGGAATGGGAGCTGAAAAATAAGCACAAGAAAGAACCTAGAATAATCCACATAGTAATGAATTAGAGTGGGAGACACTAGTATGAACTCATGATCAGCTCAATATAAGAGCAGATGGTAACATATAGAACTTTATATACAATCTCTCTGTCTTTCTGTCTCTCTGTATATGTCAATCAAATGGCCACAGTAGTTAATTGAGAGGATTCTTACTGGCTAAAGCTGGAACAATTTGAGCAAAAAAAAATAGTATTGGATTAAATAATCCAAAATATTTAATGAATATCCATGGATCCATACTAATCTGACCAAATGATTAATCAAATGAGAGAAGAAAAACAAATCTCCCATACAGAATAATTACCATAGATACTCTGTATCAAGGAAATGCAGTATAACTGTTTACTCCTTAAGTGTGAGGTATGCATAGTGACTTCATTCCAGAGAATATAATATGGAAAGTGTGGGTGGTGGGGAAGAGTAACTTGGGAAGGTTGGGAAGAGATGTGAACTCCAAAGGGCTTTGGTAGCCCCACCCCTGTGGCCTTACCAGTTGCTGCCCACATGAACTGTCATTCAGGCTACTTCTGCTCACTGCCTGTGGTTTTCCCCAGCAAATATTGCACAGTTCCTGGCATATCCAACTTCCTGAGGTCTCCACTGCAGTTTTGCGCTTTGTTCTCATATCTTTACCCACTGCCTTCTCAGACACACTGGCTGACCTCCCAGCCCATCTTATGAAATGTGAGTGGAAGCCTCTGTAACCCTACAACTTTTATATTCAGCATGTCTGTAAAACCAGCACCATGTAGATGATGTAGAGGACTGCCACCAGCTCAAGTAGTAGGCAGGCCCCTTTAGACCATGGCTACAGTGGCTTCTGAGTGCCTAAGTGGCTGAGCACTGTGAAATGAAACTGTTAGATGGCTCTTTTACAGCAGAAGGGCCAGGGGCTCACTTTTTAAGAAAATTTTACATTTTTACACCTTTGTGCCTACAATGGCTGGGGTCCGGCCAGTTCCTGAGATACCTTTGTCCTGGTGCAAAGTATTTGACTTTTTAATGCCAATATTGTCAACAACCATCTTCTCTTGGGCCCCAACTTTGCAGGTACTTCCTTTCTGGTGAAACTGCAAACCTTTTAAGTCATTCAACTTTGTTCTTTTCTCTCGATTTGCAGAAAATCAAGAGAAAAAGCAGCCAGTAGGTCTGGTTAAAAGCGGCAAGTATTATCCATCCTGCGGCCTGAATGTTGGACTGCCTTGAAATTTCCTCTGTTGGGTTAATTAGTCCACTGCGTTGATCTTAGTTTCCTGCAAAATCTCGGGACATGGGAAAAACAGACAAATTTTCTGCCAGAGTATAACACATGTAGCCTCTAGTCCACCTGCCAATGTAGTCCTTGTTCCCCAACTGAAAAATCCTGAGTTTGACCTTTACTATCTGCATTCCTATCAGCATTCTGATCTTCTTAGCTTCAACCACGTTCACCCATCAAGCTCTGCTTATATCAAACTAGGGCTTCTCTAGCCCACTTCTCCAAACATTTGGAAACTACTTCCACAAACAAGTTCCAATGGCTTCTACACCACATGGTCAGGTACAGTCACAGCAGTGCCCCTGTTTTAGGTATCAGTTTTCTGTATTAGTCACTTTTCTATTTTCTCCCCCAAAGGAATAGCCTTAGTCTAATCATAAGAAAAATATTAAGTAAAGCTCAACTGAGGGAAATTCTACCAAATATCTGTCCAATACTTATTAAAGCTATTAAGATTATAAAAACAAGAAGTGTCTTATAAATAAAATTAAAAACTTGTGCTTGAAATGGTATTATCAATAAAAAGTTCATAGACTGGGAAAAATAGCTGAGAAGGGTCTTGTGTCCAAAATATATAAAAAAACTTACAGCTCAACAATGAAAAGACAAGACATTTTTTTAAAGACAGATGATTTGAATAAACATTTCTTCAAAGAACACACAAAATGGTCAGTATACATGAAAGATGGTCAACTGCATTAATCAAAAGGGAAACAAAAGCCAAAGCCACAGTGAGATACAGCTTTATGCCCATTAAAACAACTATAATTAAAAAGAATAACAAGTGTTAGTAAGGATGTGGAACACTTTTACAACACAGTTAATGGTGTGAAATGATATACTTGGAGAAACATCTTTGCAGTTCCTCAAAAGGTTATGTATATAGTTACTATGTAAGCTAGCCATTCTACTCCTAGGTGTGCCCAAGAGAACTTAAAACACAATTGTCACATAAATGTTCAAAGCAGTGTTATTCATATAGCCAAAACGTGGAAACAACCTGAATGTCCTTTAGCTAATGAATAGATAAATAAAATGTCACTTATCAATAAAATGCAATGAAGTACTGATATTTGCCACAACATGGATGAGCCTTGAAAACTTACATTCAATGAATGAAACCAGAAACAAGAGACCACACACACATTGTATGATTCCATTTATATGAAGTATCTACAAGGCAGCTCTGCAGAGACAGAAGGCATATCATGGTTGCCTAGGGCTAGAGGTGGGAATGGGGGCCCTTAGAGAGCTGAGTGCAAAGGGCACATGGTTTCTGTTTGGGGTAACAAAAATATTACAGAATTAGATAAACCCACTGAATTACACACTTCAAAAGCATGAACTTTATTGTATGTGAATTATACCTCAGTAGAGACAAGAAAAAACTATAGTAACCTGAAAAAGATGTACTTTAGTTAATAGTTCATTATTATAACAAATGTACTGTGGTATGGTAAGATGTTGATAGGGAAGCTGGGTTTGGAGATTAGGGGAACTCTGCTCTCTTTGCAATTTTGCTGTAAATCTAAAATTCCTAAAAAGTAAACTTCAGTTTTAAAGAATTAAAGCATCTGTTTCAACATCAGGAGTAAAAATAAACAAATGATCACTTATAAAAACGGAGAATTGTAACCAGTGGTTTTAGAAAAATAGATGCAGAGTGAAAAATCTAATCAAACTATGAAACTGCAAGGCATGAATTGAATATATTCACCAACTCTTGGAGATATTGATAGAAAAGCTGTCTGCATATTATATAAATTGAATATTATACTTACACAGCTACTGAGATTTTCAGCCCAAATAAATCCCCCTTGCCACCCTAACATTTGTGTACCTCTGTCAGGCTACTTACAGCATGTGGGTATGAAAATAAATGTGCTGAAGCCCCAGCATCCCAGAGGGTTTGGTGACAGTTTTATTGAGAATGTAGAATGTAGAACTGCAGAACTACGCTGAGAATGTAGTTCTGTTCAAGAACCTCCTCACAAGCTTCGTTAAAGTCTGTTCCACATTTCCCCCCCCAAAGAAAAGACAGATGCAGATTTTAGTTAGGTAAAAGAAACAGACGTCCATGTCATTCCATAGTCTAAGGGATTATTCCTTGTTGTTGCAACTCTATCCAATAGGCAGACCTTCTCTTTCTTTCTGAAATTCCTCTCATTTTCAGTGCTAAGTCGTCTATGAAACCACTCTTCCTCTTGAGTCTCTGTTACGTCTTTTTGTTGAACTGCTCGAATAAATATACTTGGCATCACAGCATGCATTCTTCAAATAGGAACTTATTCAAATATATTTACTGATTATATGGAATATCTACACATTATATGTGTGATATATTTTCTTTTTGTGAGACTCTGGGGCTCTGTGAGAAATTCTTTACAATTCTTACTGTGAGGAGCAGTTAGGTTCCCAACTAACTAGTTTGTCTTCAATTAATGATGTGACAGTTCTAATTGTTTTATTGCTTTGTTGTGTGGAAATTGCATGGCAAATATTGTCCATCACTAGCAACTGTATATAGGATCTTATGGTTACATCTATATTGTTCTTGCTCTTGGCTTTATTATTTTCTGTTGCTGTTATTTTCCTTGCCTTAACACCATTGGACTTTTTATTTTTCTGTGGTATATGTGTTGGACAGTGCTCTCATTTTTTTGCAAAAGGATTGAAACATGAAAATTACTGTACTCACAGGAGTGTGGTTATAGCTGGTGGAGCAAGAAGAGTAATTAGGTGGTTTTCTGACTTGCCCTCTAGTGTCGGTTGGTCACTATAGGACTTAGCTTTTCCTAGCCTTGATGTCCCCACTTTGCAAAAACAAAAGAATTGTCCTGTATAATTTCTAGGGCTTTTTCCTGATATAAAGTAAATATATTTGTCAGTTTCTCTCTGCTCTCTGAAAGCCTCCAAAAAGCAGAAATTGCCCATATTTTTATACCTTGTTGAGCATCTTATACAAAGCTGAATAGCGGTTAGGATCTTAATCATTTTCTAAAAAGCTGAAATCAGGGCCTTTGTACTGAGCTACGTCTCCAACTCTTTTTTTAAAATTTTGAGATAATGTCTAGGTAAATTGCTGCCCAGGCTAAACTCAAAATTGTAATCCTGCCTCAGCCTCTCAGGATGTCAGGATTATAGGCGTGTGCCACCATGTCTGACTTTAATTTTTAATGTTTTAAGTCTCTTGTTCCTGTGTGTAGCGTCACTGCTACTCAAATTTTTAAAAAAATTTTTTGAGACAGGCTCTCACTGTGCAATTTAGGCTGGCCTTGAGCTCATTTTGTAGCCCAGGCTGGTCTTGAACTTGCAATGATCCTCCTGCCTCAGCCTCCCAAGGGCTGGATGCTACTGAGATTTTAAAGTTGAGATCCGATTGCTATTTTTACTAAAAGGTGAGAAGATACATGTATTTCACATAGCACTGAGAGATGCAGACCTTACTATGTTGCAGGCACATTTCCTGGGGCTTCGTAGAGGGCCTTGGCAAAAATGACTCCACTTACGCAAAAATCATTAATGCTTTATCTGGTCCTTTGATCAGCTAAGTTAGTGCAACCTCTGTGTATACATGGATACAGTATTATAGCATGTCAGGTATCCATGGGGAAGTGGCATGGAACAATGGCTTGTAATTGTCGTGAAGGCAATGTAGGTGGAATGTAAGAGCATTGCGTTTGGAGCTCTGAGTTCCAGTTCTGATTCTGCGTCTGAGGTTTGTTTCTGGTTTTCTGTTTAAAAATCCAATTCCAACATTATTGATTGCTGCAGTCCTTTCTACAACTAATGTTTGAAAGCTTGGACGGCTGGAGTATTAGGTTGAAGTTGCTAAGCTGTGCTCGAAGCTCCTGGTGAGCAATGAGTATCAAGCACCACAGCCATGCTCAGACCTTGCCCACGGCAGTGAGAGAATCAATACAATATTTTCTCCCAGATGGTACTTCACAGTGATTGTTTCTTAGCTCTTCAAGCACTGTCAGCATTAACCTCATAGATAGGTTCACTTCATGGTCTTTGCGGCTTTAGAACAGTGAAGTTTTTATGAAGGCACAGAGATACAACCTAAGAGGTTGTTTGCTGATGGCGTTCAGAGAATTGTCAGAGAGATTCAGTGGGTATCTGCTTGGCTCCGTATTTATGCTGCTATAAATGAAGCATCACAGAGCTGATGGAATATTCCAAATAGTATCTATTTCTCTTCCTCCACTGAATCATTCCATCTGAATATTACAAGCAAGATCCAGACTCCCCTATCTTAATCAACCACACACACGCACGCGCACACACACACACACACACACACACACACACACACAGAAATTCTCAAACTCTCTCTGTCATGTTTGTACCTCTCAAGCATTCTTTAAATTTTTTAGATTAAAATTTGAATTCATAGGTAGTAAGTATATCAGATATGTTCCTACCACCCGATACCTCTTCCTAGGTACACTTAAAAAGTTCTGGCTTTTATGTCTGAAAATATTATACTGCCCTTGAACTTATTGATTGTTTGCTGGCTTTAGAATTTTAGATTTAAGCCACTTTCCTTTACAATGTTGAAGACATTGCGTATAGTCTGGCTTTTAGAATTGCTTCAGGGAAGTTTGAAGCCCTTTGGATACTTCACCTTTTGGATGTGATCTTTCCTTATTCTCTTCCCTAGAAACATTTAGAAATTTCTCTTTGGCTTCTTGCTCTTGTGAAATTTATAATGATGAATCTTGGTTAGAATCTATTTTATCTGTTGTGCTTGGCATCCTGGACTCCTGTCAATCTGAAAAACAGCTCTCTGCTTCTGGGACACTTTCTTTAATCTTTCATTGTTGATTTCCAATCCATATTTTTCAGTTCTCTCCAAAGGAAAGTATTATTTGAAGGTTGAACCATATGAATTAATTTTATTTTTTTCTTATTTTTCCATCTCATCTCTGGATTAGAAAATATATTTTTAAGAAAATTTTCTTAATGTTCTCCCCCAAGCTTTCCACTCAATTTTCCTTCTGTGGTATAATTTTTTTTTTCCCTTTAAGAACTTTTCCCATTTAAAGTGTATAATCCAATGGGTTTTAGTATATTTACACCAATTAATTTTAGAACATTTTCATCACCTCAAAATAAAGCCATTAACACTCATACCTCCATTTCCCCTACCTTTGCAGCCCTAAGCAATCACTAATGTGCTTTCTCTCTTTACAGAGTGCTGTCTTAACTTGTTATATTAATGAAATTATACAGTATGTAGTCCCCTGAGAGTGGCTTCTTACACTTAGCATATTTTCAAGGCTCACCCATGTCATAGCATGTATTACTAATTCATTACATTTACTTGCTTAATGACATTCCATTCGATGAGTGTGCCACATTTTATTTATCCACTTATTATTTCTTGAGCTGATGGACTTTTGAGCTTGACCTTTTGGGCTGTTGTGAATAATGGTATTGTGAACGTTTGCATAAAAACTGTGTGAACATGTGTTTTAAATTCTTTCAGGTATGTCTAAGAGTGGAATTGCTAATTTGTATGGTAATTCTACGTTTAGCCTCTTGAGGAACTGTCAGACCTTTTCCTAGTGAGTCATTTTTTTATTCCCACCAGCAGTCTTGTTAGAGTTCTAATTTCTCTACATCTTTACCAATACTTGTGATTTGCTGTCTTTTGTTACATTAATTGTGGTGGTTGTGAATTTATACCATAGTTCTCATTTGTATTACCCTGCTGGTTAATGATGTATTATTGGTATGTCTTGTGCATGTGTATGTGTGTGTTATATGTGTGTATATTCTTTAAAGAAATATCTATTCAAATCTTAGACCATTTTTATTGGATTATTAGTCTCTTATTACTTAATTATCTTATATATTCTCAACACAAAATTCTTATCAGATACATGATTTGCAAGTTTTTTTTTTTTTTTTTTTTGCCATTCCGTGAGCTGACTTTCCATTTTATTGGTGGTGTTTTTTTTTGTTTGCAAGTACTAGGGATCTAGGCCAAGGTCTTGCACATGGTAGGCAAGTGTTCTACCCCTGAGCTATACTTCCAGCCCTTTTCTTAAAAACCCAGGGCATTATACATGCTATGTAAGTACTCTACCATTGAGCTACTCCCCTAGACTGGTAATATCTTTTGAAGCACAAAAAAATTCAATTTTGATGAAGTTCAATTTCTTTTTTGTTTTTTTAATTAAAGTTTTGAGGCCAGGTGTATTATTTTGAGGTCACAGGGTTTAGAGCTATATTTTCTTTTAAGTACTTTAGAGCCGGGGAGATAGCTCAGCCAGCAGCACAGTGGGCCTGCCTGGTAAGTGCAATGTCCCGAGTGCGATTCCCAGTATCAGAAAAAAAAAAAGAAAAAAATTTTAAAAAGAATTGTATAGATTTATCTTTTATGTTTATGTCTGTGGTTTGTGTTGAGTTAATTTCTGAATTTAATACGAGGTTATGGTTGAAATTCATTATTTTGTATATCATGTATTGTCATCTCAGCACTATTTCTTGAAAATACTCATTTTTTTCCTCAATTTATGTGTCTTGGCACATTTGTCAAAAATAAATTGACCCTAAATGTGAAAGTTTATTCCTGAGCTCCTCTTATTTATAGTTTTAGCTTCCAAGGACTCTTTCTTCCCCCCAGTGATACCCTTATTCATCCCATTTTTCTATCATAGGTCATACTCTTTCTTAGGATATAAACGATGACCTTTAAAACTTTCATTTTCCTATCTAGTCTGTTTTCCAGGTTGCTTCTCTTTCCATTTATGGGTTTGTTTCATTTTGTGGTGTCTACTAAAGTGTGTATTATCTTCAATTCTCTGCTCAGGTGTAGAGGCAGGGCATTGAAGAGTGACTGGAATCTGTATATGTTTGGGTAGAGCTTACTTACTATGGAATTTACTGTCAAATTATCCAGTAGAACTTACTGGTATGTCAACATCTTATTTTTTTTTTTCTTTAACAGCTCAGAAGACTCTCTCATTCTTCCTAAAAAGACATTCATGTCTCCTAGCATTGTGAAATTCCAATATGACATAGGCTGGGGTTTCTTAACAGATAGAAAAGATATCTAACCTTATTCCTACCTATTTTCAATTAAGTATCCCTATCTTTAAGTATGCATACTGGGCCTTACACACATATGTGCATGCGTGCGTGCGTGCATGCACACACACGCACATGCACACACAACCTATTTTTACCTTTTCAGAGAATAAACTCTTATTTCTTGCCTAGATTAAGGGTCTAAGGGAAATGAGTTATGCAACTAAGTACAGTAGTAGAGATGACATACAGGCCTACATGATTCTTAATGCACAGGTTACCTGCTTACCTGTAGCTGTAATAACTTTCAGAGACTTTTGGGGACTCCATTGCATAAGCCAGAACACATCTCTGCTTTCCCCAGGGCTCACTTAGGATTTAACTTTCTCAAATCTGCCATCAGTCACAATTTCTTCCATTTTTCAATATCTACAATTTTGTTGGTATCCTTTTTTTGTCTTTATGGGTTTATACCTTAAAAAAAAACACCAATAAAAGTAATACTTTACATATGTGATAGTAGTTGAATTTCTGGAGGTAACAGTGAAATATTTGTGTCCATTCTGTCATCTTTGAAAGACACAATATCAAGCAGTTTTGTTATTGATTTCTATTTGGTGCATTGAGGACAAAAGTTGAATTACTGAAATTTTTTGAGGCTTGCTTTATAGCCTTAGATCGATTGAATTTTATGACTGTACATATGTACTGAAGAAGAATATGTTTTTAAATTGTTGATATTTTAATCACTTGTGAATCAAGTTTCAAAATTATATAAATATTTATGTACTTACTAATTTTCTACTTCTTAACCTATCAGTTGTCTCGTGAAGTTTGTTAAAATTTACCACTGCAATTGCAGGTTTGTCATTGTCTCTTTGCAAATCTTTGAACTTCTACTTCATGTATTTGGAAGGTATGAACTAGAGTCATACATGGTTTCAAGTAGTTCTATCTTCTTGCTTTGCACTTTTCTTTCTTTCTTTCTTCTTTTCTTTTTTTAGACAGGATCCACTATGTGTGTGTGAATTTGCTGTGTAGCTCAAGTCGGCCTCAAACTCACAATTTTCCTTCTTTAGCCTCCCAAGTGCTGGGATTACAGGTTATGCCACCACACCCAGCTTGCAGTTTTCTTAAAGTTAAAAAAAAATTAAATCTTCTAGGTTACTATTTGAAAGATATTCTACTTTTCTTCCTTTTCCTAATAATAAATCATTTATGTACTATAAATCACTAAGACTATATTTTCTTCTGTGTTTGGCCAATGATTTAAAGAGATGTTTTCCATTTCTAAAATCTCATAGGAGTATATAAATGCTATTACAAATTATTTTTGCAGAAATAACTTAGAAATAGATGCCTATTCTTAACAGCAGGACTCAAGTGAGATTATTAAAGCAAAGAGTCAGTCATTATCTTTAAAGAGCATAGTGTTGGTAGCCTAAACAGCCTGCGTTCCTTGAGTACTTAATATTTGTCAGGTACTGTTGTATTTACTATGGAATGCACATTAATATATTTAATTTTCACAACAGCTCTCTAAGGGAATAAGTTTATTAGTTCCCTTTTATGGATGAGGATATTGAGGTACAGAAGGGTAGAGTAGTAAGCTGCTTTGGAACAACCTTATCTCAATGATACCATGAGACTGAAGAAAGAGGCAGATGAGTCTAGAGTTTTGGGGAATGTGGATTAATTTATGAGAATTACTGACGGATGTGTAGTCCTGTGTGGCAGCAAGACCAATAGATCCCCACAATTTGGGTCAGAAGAAGGGGTGCTTATAATGTTTAGGAGAAAAGTGACTTCTAAGCTAGAACATACCTAGTTTATCTTAAGCTAACATGAAAGACATCATGCACATTCCTGGCACTGACAGCACCAGGATCCAGCCATAAACCTTCTTATATTACTCTAATTTTATCATAAGACAGGGAACTATGTATGGAAAACCAACCAGGGTAATTCAGAGGTGCTCACCATGGTTACTACTCAGAATGGCTCTCCTCATGTCAAAGTCCCTACATAAGCTCAGGTCACCTAGCTAGTGAGTTTTAGAGCCAGGACTAGAATATACATCTCACTCACTTTAAAGTTCTCTTGTTATGCCATGCTGCCTTTAAAGGTAGGGAAAAGCAGGCTAGTAGAAGGCTAATAAAATAGTGCCAGTGTGAGATGTGTAGACTAAATGTAGTTATGTTACCCTGTTTCTTAAATTTTTTCAGGACTAATTTCAAATAGTCTCCTTGTCAGCATGAGCCTTGAAAATGGTAGGCCAAATCCAGTGTTTGGGTATATACAATATATTTTCCAGATTGCTCTTTGAATGTAGAATAATGTTTTATTAGACCACCTGTACCACTTTTTGTTTAGGGTAACATGACCACCATGGGAATAGAGAAAGGAAAAAAATAATTTCGAGAATATTCTAATACCAAGCCATCATTTATCAATAATTACTAGAGGCCACACACTGCAAAATGTTTAATTTGCTTTAGCTGATCCTCACATCCTCACAAAGTTCTCATTACATGTTACTACTCTCCAAAGATAAGGAAGGTTAAATAACTTGTCTCCTATCATGTTGCTTCCTGGTCATAGAGCTGTGTTTGAATCCAGGTCTGTGTCATTACTAAGCTCTTTGACATCCCATTATGCTGCTTCTGGAAACAAACTAATGTCACATTATAGCCCAGGGATGTGAAGATGATAACATGTCAAATGCCTTTGTAGTGACAGATGGTTTGGAGTAATGAGATTGACCAAAGTCAACTTTCTCCAGGAAAACTGCATGATTTTAGATAAGGCAGGGGAGGAAGGGGTGTTGAGGAAAATCTGAACCAGCTGCTTGCCAATGGGAGAGAACTGAGAGAGGGAGAAGTGTTGAAAACAGAGTTATAGCTTCCTCTCTGACCTTTTCCTGATTAATTTTACTATCCCCTGCAGGTCTTCAGACATGGACAATCTCGTCACAGTGTCTCCTCTCTAATCTAGTCTCCAGAGCTAGTTAGTTTAAATTAAGCACCAACCCTGATGCTAGTGACATAACTGAGATGGATTCATTCCCAGGAAAATTCATATAGGGATAACTATAAGCTTGGCCATGGATTTCAATCAAGCCTTGCAAACATGTTTTTAAGCTATTTACTCTGCCAGTTGTGACGGAAGAAAAAAGTTCAGCTTTAAGAATTTTAGGATGAGTGTTAGAAACACAGTTGAATGGTAAGGCACTTGCTTGGCATGTGTGAGGCCCTGGGATCCATTCCCAGCATTGTGGGGGGATTTGAAGACTAAGGAGAAGAGTTGGGAAGGGGCAAGAGGCACCAAGTCCAGCCACAAAGGTAACAAGAAGGAAGCCCTTGAAACAGGCCAAGAAGAAGTCCAGGGGCTGGAAAAGAAGGTGAGGCTTCAAGCAGAAGCTGAAAGAGGAGCAGAGGAAATTCAGTGAACTGAAAGCAAAGGGAAAGGTGTCAGCTAGAATTAAGAAATCTGGCAAAACCTAAGCTCTTCTTGTGCCTGAGATGACGGTGACCCTTGTCTGTTTCCTGTCAAAATATCCAGACCCCCTGCCATAACATCTTTTGTAACATATAGCTTGAATGAAGTGATGTCTTAGAGCCTGTTGTACATTTAAGAACTAAAAAAGCATACATACAGTGACCTACCATCTCTTCCGTTGTTTCTCACTTCGCTATTCTTACTATGATCATAAATTAAAGTAAAAAAAGAATTTGCGGACTCAGAAAAAAAAAACACGATGTTCCCCGAATAAAGACCCAACAAAAATGGTCAACTGAAATGGTTAGACACTTCTCAGAAGAAGTAGTACACATGGCCAATAAATTCATGGGAAAATGCTCAGCATCTCAGGCCATTACAGAAATGTAAATAAAAATAACACTGTGATTCTATGTTCCTCCAGAAAAAATGACTATGATCAAGAAATTAAATCACAACAAATGCAAAGTTGTAAGGAAAAAGAAAAGAAATTGTAAGGTGAAACTGTAAGGAAAAAGGAACCCTTCTACATTGTTGGTTGGATTGTAAGCTAGTATGACTACTACAGAAATCAGTGTGGAGAGTCTTCAAAAATCTAAAACTAGAAATTCCATTTGACCCACCTATTCCCCTTCTAGGTGTCTTTCTAGAAGAGTTAAAAACATCATATTACAGTGATACATGTGTACCCATGTTTATAGCAGCACAACTTGTAATAGTTAAGTCTTGGAAGCAGTCTATATGTCCATCAACAGATGAATGGATAAAGAAAATGTAGTATTTATACACAGTAGAGTACTGTTCAACCATAAAGAGTGAATTTGAGTCATTTGTAGGGAGGCGAAAGATTTATACGATCTGAAGAGAAACCAGAGTATGAGTCATTTGTAGGGAAATGGATACACTTTAAGACCATAACATTAAGTGAAATAAATCAGACACACAAACTTCAATATTACATGGTTTCTTTTATATGAGAAACCTAAAGCATAAATAAATTAAAGAGCAAAATAGATGTATAATATGAAACATGGACAAAGATCTTTTGCAAACAGGAAGGGGACAGAGAGATGGGAGGAGGAGGGAAGGGGAATTAAAATGTGCTAAAGAAATTAAAATGTGCTATGTACATGTACTAACTCCCCATGATGAATGTAATCATTATATACTTTAAAAATATACTAATAAAAATAAACATTTAAAAAATTCGAGAGCTGATAGTTTTTAAAAAAAAGACCATCTCATTAAGTAGTATGAAGAAAGAAAATGATATCATCTGTGAATGTATTTTGCTGATGAGAAAATTTCACATCTGGAGTTTAGATTTTAGAGATTTTTTTTAGACAAGAAGCAACAAAGCTTAGTCAGAGGTTGAGATACACTATTAGCTTGGTAGAGTGCTTGGCATATAAATGTTTGAAAATAATCGTTGCATAAATGAGTTAGAACCTGCATTTTATATACTCACACACAGTGATCTTTTCTAATACAGTGCTACAAGTGTGTCTATAAGATCATGGCAAGAGCTACTAAAAAGAAGATGGAATAACTAACACTGCCTTCTCTTAGCTTCTGAAGGAACGAGCTATTGTTCCAGGTTATTTTGCATTTCTGTGAGAAGTAGATAGCTGAAAGAGTTTACTTTTTTGGTATTCCTTATTTTAGCACACATTATTAAATTGCTCGTTTTAGATATTTGAGCTTTTATACTCTTCCTTTAATTACTTTTTTTTAATGGTTGTCACCAACACAAATAGCAAATGTTCTGAAAGTACTTGAGAAAGCAATTCAGATAGCAATCAGCCCTTTGTAATAGACTCAAAGAACTTGTTCTATACATTTCTGGGCTGAAGAAGGTTCTGTAATTGAACTAATGATTTCTATCCAACCTTGAAAATTAGAGAATCAGAAGTATTTTTCACAGTAGTCCTCTAATCCATCCTCTTCAACCACATATGTTCCCTGCCCCATCAGCCCACAGCCTTTTTCTGTGTTGAAACCGAATACTTGAATATCTAAATGACTTGATTTGTAATCTCTTTTCCTAGTTGTATATTTGTCATTCTTTCTTTGGGGATCAGCTCTCAGTTTCTCTCATGAACTTTACTAGCATTTGTTCTAAGATGTAGGACTGAAGGACCAATGGGTAGAAACTAAGGTAGAATTTGACTTATCATTGGAACCTCAAGGCCACCCCCAGTCTGATGACTCAGAAAGAGGACACCCAGTACCTAGCATGTAGTCATGCACATATCAAAATTTATTGCAAGGAAAAGATACAAAGCACATCAACAAAGTTAAAAGTTACATGGGGCAGAGTGTAGAGGAGAACAATCACAAGCTTCCTAGACTCCAGTTCTGGTGGAGGCACACAGAATGTACTCAGTGTCCCCAGCAGCAAGTTATGACAAGTTAGAGAGGTTGTCTGCAGGAAAGCTCGGGGGAATCTCAGTGCCCCAGGGTTCTCCTGCAAGCTGGTCATGTGGTCAACTTCTGCCTAGTGCACACCGAATTGTAGGTCCCCAGAAGAAGAGCACCAGTTTAGCATGCACCACATTGTTGGTATAAATAGCTTAGGAACAGTCACCAACTTTAAGGTTGAGAGAACGATCTTTGACCTTCCTGAAATACACATTCCAGTGCCAAACTTGCACGCATGCCTTTTTAGGATAGACATCTCATGCCTGTTGTGTTAACCCCTTCTGCAAAGTTTGGTATTAGGAAGACCTTTCTGAAGTGCTATTTAAAGCTAAAATAGGGAGGTAGCATTATTACTAAAAGGTATTTACAAATAAATTAGATAAAAATCTGTATGAGAAGTTTTAGAGAGTCATATCTATTGCTACTGTCTGACTTTGGGGCTTGTGTAGTCCACTGTTTTGTAGTTTCTTGTGCTTCCTGTGTTCATCCTTTATTGCACAGGAGAACAGCACTGGGTTAGAAGTCAGAAAACCCAAGCTTTGACTTAGTGTTGTCACTCTTTGCCGATCTCCTCAATTTCTCTGCTGTGTTTATAAAGGACTTGAACCTGTTTGCCTCAGGGGTTCTTTCTACCTCTCATATTTATGCCCCTTGAGAAACTCTGTTGGATCACATTACTTGTTAATATAATTTCTAACCATTCTTATTATTCTTAAGTAATCTTTTATATAAATCTCCTCTTCGGGAGGAGATGCCTCCAGGATTCCTATGACTAATAGCCCTATCATCAGTTTTGGTGCTTACAAACCTTGTAGGCTAAAGTTTGAATTTAGCTTCTTACCTGAGGCTGATGCAACTGGGGTAGTGAGGGATGGGAATATTTAAGGGAGAACTAAAGAAAATAGTAGCTCATATTCTTCCTCCTAAAACTTTTCATTAGACTTAGGGAGCCATCAGGTTTAGGAAAATATTGAAAAGTACATGAATGTTCCTGAAACTCCTGTGTGACTATAATTTCTGTCTTTGTTGCCAACACTTGGCCAAGTGGGAAATGACCAAAGTTTGGGAGCAGAGGAAACCACAGACCCCAAGTAGTGTTCTTTGGTTGGGGTGAGGAGAGGAGAATGCCAAAACAGTCTCATCCAGACATTTGCTTAGTAGCCATCTAGGTTTTAATTAACACTTTTCATTGATCGAGAGTTTATTTTTGCTTCTTGAGTTAAACTATGGCATCACTTTGAATGTTCTTTATAATGGTGAAGTGAAAACTGCTTTCCTCCAATATGTTTCTGATTTTTCTGATTATCTCTTTTGGTATCACTTGGATTGCTCCATTTCTCCCCATAACAGCCCCTCAAAATACTAGAGAATTTTCTTTTTTGTTAACTGGCATTCTCTCATACCTACAGATGTTCCTAGGAAGTGTAATTCATTAAATCTATATGCAGATTAGTTGATAAGTTGATTAGTTCTTTCCTCCTCTTGCATGGATCAGATAAGAATCTAGAAAGAATATTATTATATCTAGTATTTGTGTTCTTCAAAAAATGGAGGGGGGAATAAAGAAACCACTTGCTGCAACAAACAAAAGTCAAGGGATTTCATTACCATTAGACTTCCCTTTTAAGAAATGCTAAGAAGAATCCTTAAAGCAGAAGAAAAAGATCACTAAATACTTGTTTGAAAACAAAAATATAAAGCTTACCAGTAAAAAGTGATGGGAAAGTAAATTTTATCTGAGGTATGAATACTCAAAGATAAAACTATTAACAATAACTATAGCTACAATAATTTGTTAAAGGATTTAAAATATAAAAAGTAAAATGTGACAGCAAAGGCATAAAAAGGAAGAGCAGAGTAGAAGTGAACAGATTGTGTAAGTTATCAAAATTCACTTGTTATCAGCACAAAATATCCTGTTAAGAGGGTAATTATAAGGCTGTGTAAACCTCATGGTAATCACAAATCAAGAAACGTTAGCAGACAGGCAAAAGATTAAAAGAAAGGATTAGATTTACCACAGAATATCATCGTATTACAATGGAAGATATCAAGAAAGGAAAACAAAGGGACTCATTTCAACTAATAAACAATTAAATCAGCAGTAGTAAATTCTTACCTACACATAATTACTTAGAACATAAATGGATTAAATTCTTTAATCAAAAGACATCAAGGAACTAAACAGATTAAAAAATAAGACTCAACAATATGCTACCTATAAAAGATTCACTTCACTTTTAAGGACACATAGACAGAATGCAAAGGCATGAAAAAAGATCGGCAATACAAATAAAAGCCAAAAGAACAGAGGTAACTATACTTATATCAAACAAAATAGAATTCAAGTCAAACATTTTAAAATGAGCAAAAGAAGTCATTATTTAATGATAAGTCAGTCCATGAAGAGGATATAACAGAAATATATATATATATATATATATATATACACATATATATATGTATATATCCAACATCAGAGCACATAAATATAAGGCAAATATTAGAAGATCTGAGAGGAGAGAGAAACTCCAAGATAATAGTAATGACATTTGAGTACTCCACTTTCAACAATGGATGGATCTTCTAGACAGAAAATCAGTAGGGAAATGTTGGACTTAAATTATACTTTAGACCAGTTAGACCTAAAAGACATAAATAGAACACTACATCTACCACCAACAAATCTTTCTGAAGTTCATATGGAACATTCTCCAGCATAGATTATATGAGTATGCTAGGTTGCTAAAGTCAAAGCATTTAAGAGGTTTGAAATCATAGCAGCTCTCTTATCTGACCACAGTGGTATAGAACTAGAGATAACAGGAAGAATCTTGGAAAATTCATAAAGATATGGAAATTAAACAACATAGTCCTGAACAACCAGTGGATCAAAGAAGAAATTAAAAGGAAAATAAAAAGTATCTTTGAAAAATGGAAATGGTAGCACAGCCTACTGAAACTTACTGAATGCAGCAAAAGCAGTCCTGAGGGAGAAATTTATAACAATAAATGCCTCTATTAAAAAAATGGAAGAAATAACCTAATGTTATGCATCAAGGAACTAGAAAAAAGGAACAAAATAAGGCCAAACTTAGAGGGAAATAATAAAAAATTGGAACAGAAATAAATAAAATGGAGACTAGAAAAACAGTAAAAAAAAGTAAAATTGAAAATAGGTATTAGTAAAATTAACCAACCTTCAGCTAGAATAACAAAGAAAAAAAGAGAGAAGACTCAAACAAAATCAGAAAGGAAAGAGGAGACATTACAACTGGTCCACAGAAATGCAAAGAGGTGGAAGAGACCACTATGAACAACGATATACCAATGAATTTGTAACCCAGTAAAAGGGTCCATTCCTAGAAGTGTACAAACCCACCAAGACTGAATCAGTAATAGAAAATTTGAATAGACCTAGAGTAAAGAGATTGAATTAATAATAGAAAATCTTCCATAAAGAACATCAAGCACCTGATGGCATCACTGATGATGCCATTAAAGAAGAATAATACCAATCCTTGTAAAACTCTTCCAAAAATTTAAGAGAAATGAATACTCCAAACTCATTTTATGAGGTCAGCGCTACTCAGATACTGAAGGTAGACAAAGACAGTACAAGACAATATCCCTGATCAACATAGTTGCAAAAATTCTCAACAAAATTCTAGAAAACCAGATTCAACAGCATATTCAAAAGATCATTTACCATGCTCAAGTGGGATTGATCCCTGGAATGCAAGGATGTTTCAACATATGTAAATCAATAAATGTGATACACTGTGTTAACAAAAGGAAGGACAACTACATGATCATCTCAGTAAATAAGGGAAAAGCAGTAGACAAAATTCAACATTATTTTATGATGAAAAAAACTCCTAACAAATTTGGTATAGAAGAAATGTATCTCAAAACAATAAAGATCACATATGGCAAGCCCACTGCTAACATTGTATGTAATGATGAAAAATTGGAAGATTTTCCTCTAAGATCAGGAACTTGACAAGGATGTCCAATGTTACCACTTCTCATCAACATAGTACTAAAAGTCCTATTCAGAGCAACTGGGTGAGAAAAAGGAGCAAAAGGGTCTAAGTAGGAAAGGAAGAAGTAAAATTGTCTCTAGTGATGACATAAAAGACTCCAAAGACTCCACCAAAACCTGTTAGAAATGATAAATGAATACAGTAAATCTATGAGATACAAAATCAACATACAAAAATCAGTAGTTTCTATACATTAACAACAAACTATCAAAAAAGAAACCAATTTGAAGATAACAATATATAATACAACAACCATTGTTAATTTCCTATCAAAAAAAATTAAGCAAACACTCCCATACATATTAACAAAAAACCAAAAGTACATAGGTATGAATTTAATCAAGTAGGTAAAAGACCTATGTACAGAGGACTAGAAAAATGTGTGAAATTCAAGCTAACAGAAATAAAAAGATATATGCTGTGATTTGGGACTGTAAGAATTAATACTGTTCAATGTTCATACAACTCAAGCAATTTATAGATTCAGTGTAGATCAAAATTCCTATGTCATTTTCCACAAAAATAGAAAAAATCCTAAAATACATATGGAACCACAAAAAAGACTCTGAATACCTAAAGCAATCTTTTTTGGGGTGTACCAGGAATCAGACTCAGGACCTTGCACTTGCCAGGCAGGTGCTTGTGTCGCTAAGCTATATCCCTGGCACCTAAAGCAATCTTGAACAAAAAGAATAAAATGCAAGCATTGCCTTCCCTCATTTTAAAATGTAAAGCTGTTGTAATGAAAATAGCATGATACTGGCATGAAAACAAATACATAGGCCAACGGAACCAAGATAGTGAGCCCAGAAATAAAACTATGTATTTATTGTCAATAGATTTTCAGCAGAGGGACTGAGAACACACAATGGGGAATGGACAGTTTTCTTCAATAGGCTTAGGAAAATTGCACATCCATATGTGAGGAATAAAATTGGACCTTTATCTCACCACATACAAAAATCAATTCAAAGTGGTTCAAAGGCTTAAATGTAACCTGCTATAGTGGTGCACACCTATAATCCCAGCACTTGAGAGGCTGAGGCAGGAGGATCATTGCAAGTTTGAAGCTTGCCTGGGCTAGTTCAAGACTAGCCTGAACTACAGAGTGAGACCCTATCTCAACCCCACCCCTGCCACATAAAAATTTAAATGTAAGACCTGAAACTATACAAGTACTTGAGCAAAATGGGGAAACCTACATGACTTTGGTTTGAATGATTCTTTGGCTAAGACTCCAAAAGTATAAGCAAGAAAAGGAAAAATTAAACAAATAGGATTGTATCAAACTAAACAGCTCTGCACAGCAAAGGAAACAGTGAAGCCCTAGAGACAGCTCATGGGTTGGGAGAAAATATTTGTAAACCAGACATCTGATGAGGGCTAATAATAATCATATATGCAACTCAATAGCAAGAAAACAAATGACACAATTTTTCTTTTAGTACTGAGGATTGAACCCAGGGCCTATGCCCTGAAGTACATTCTCAGCCCCTTTTATTTTTTATTTTGAAATACAGGCTCAAAGTTACTGAGTTGCCCAGCCTGGGCTGGAACTTGCAGTTTTCCTGCCTCCCAGAGTGCTGGAATTAGAGGTGTGGGCCGCTACATATAGGTACAAATAAACCAATTTTTAAAATGGGCAAAGGATCTAAACAGACATTTCTCAAAAGAAAGCATACATATGTCCCATAGATACATGGAAAAATTGTTCAGCCTCTCAAATCATCAAGGAAATCCAAATTTAAACCATGATGATGAGCTCTGAGTGCATCTGTGTAATAAAGCATGCATAAGTCCCTGGATTCAATTTCCAGGACCAAAACCAAATGAAAAACAAAGCAACTACCATGACATATCACACCATACCTGTTAGAGTGACTGTCATCAAAACTGAAAAATAAGTGTTGGTGAGGACAGGATAAAAAGGCAATCCTGGTACACTGTTGTAAATTAGGATAGTCACTTTGGAAAACAGTATAATCATTCTGGAAAGTAATTGAGAGGTTCTTAAACAACTAAACATAGAATTTCCATCTGATCCAGCAATTCCCCTGGGTATATATCCAAAGGAATTCGCTTGTGTGGGAGCAAGTGACCATGTTGCTTCATAGAAGCATGAGAAGCTGAGTGGGGCCAGACTCAAGCTCTGTTGACAGCTCTGTGGGGAGAGCTACCTTCCTTCCTTGTGGGGGCACAGGCCTCGCCTCTCGAGACCCCACACCTCAGCTTTGTCGCACCGGGGAGGAAAGCTCTACCACAGGTTTGCTTAGGGAACACCTGTGCTTCTTCACTCATTACTTCAGTTTGAGAAGCATGGTGTAGGAGAAGGCAACCTTGCTCTAATCTTTCCTCTGAAATATTTGGACAGTTCTCAGACTGATAGCTTTTAATGCCAGTGCTTCCCGTACTGCTGTGACCTACTGGGCACATTTGAATTATCAGCTGTTGGGGGTAGGGAAGTGGAGTCTCACTGTCACAGTCTGTTTGAGAGATAACGTGTTGTACAATAGTAGGAAAGGAACTTGCTTTGGAGTAAACACACAGAAGCAAAACAGTGTGAGCTGTGTTTTGAGTTATGAGGCTTTGGCCAGTTAACTAGCTTCTTAGGTTGTACTCAAACTCCTGATCCTCCTCCCTTAGGCTCCTAGGTGCTGGGTTACAGGGGTGCGACACATGCCCGGCAGCAAGTGATCCCTGTTTTATGAGACCCAGACATGGAGGTGATTTATTTCAGATCACATCCAATAATAACAGAAGAGCTGGGACTTGAAGCCAGGCATTTTTATTTGTCTAAGGGCTCTTGTTCTGTTCTCAATTTGGGGAATTAAAAATATGTAAATGGGATTATAAGCATTTATGCTAGCAGTTTATTTTTGTCAGAATAGCTAAGCCTTAGGATGCAGTCTGAACTGGGTGTGGTGGCCCATGCCTATAGTCCCAGCACTTGGAAGGCTGAGGCAGGAGCATTACTGTGAGTTCAGTGCCAGCCTGGGCTACGTGATGAGACCCTGCCTATAAATAAGTGCGTAAGTATGTAAGTAAGTAGGTAAGTAAGTTAGCTGTGGCCCAGCCTTTCTAGGCCCTTCCCCAGCATCCCTGCAGGACATCTGTTGGGAGAGATGGTGTGATATCAAATGAACATAAGGCAGCAGCCTCCATGTAACTGTTTCTCTACTAGTCTTTCTTGGAGTTTGAGAGCCAGGTGTGCCTACTGCAAAACAAACATCAATCTTCCCATAAAAACTTCTTCACTGGAGTTCAGCACTAAATAGCCAACTCACAAAGTAATTCACAGAATAGGTATTAACTGTCCAAGGAGGGTGATGGCACACTAACAGAGCAAGTCACTACACATCAGTCATTCTTTACTCCAAAGGAGTCAGGCACGTTGTCGCTGCCCCCAGCATTCTGCTTTAGCACTTGCACGGGCTTTCCGTAACTTGAACTTGTTAGGCTCACCTAGGAGGAAATAGTGGGAAAAACAAAACAAAATGAAACAAAACAAGAATGCTTGGACTACTTCATTGTTTTATAGAGCTGCAAATGAGCCTCACTGTACTTTTTCCTTTTTTTGCTTTGTTTTGTATTGTTCCTTTTCATTAGTAGGCGTTTGCAGTGCGTAATGATTAGACTTAGAGTGAGGAGTCGGCTTATGTACGTAACATGCCTTCATTCTTCTTTTCATTCTCTCCCCCTCCTGCCCCTCCCCGTGCCTTTCACCCTTTTGTTCCATTTGCAAAAGCTCTATTTGCATTTTCCCCTTTTGTCCCCCTCTCTTCCTGTCCCTTCATCTCTTATTCTTCCATCCATTTGAAAAAGATCTTATTTCCTATTTATCTATCTTTTATTTTGCTCATTATTTATATGTATTTTTAAGTTTCTCATATGAAAGAACTCAAGCAATATTTCAATTTATGTGTCTGACTTATTTCCCTTAATATTATGGTCTCCAGGTGTGTTCATTTACCTATGAGTGCTTCAACTTTATCTTTATTCATATCATCTCTTTCTAAGATTTAGCTATTATAAATTATGCTTCTTTAAACATGAGTTTGGCTCCATCACTGTAATATGATGACTTTAACTCCTTTGGGAAGATACCTAGAAGGGGAATAGCTCGGTCACAGGAAATTTCTAGCTTTAGTGTTTTGAAATTGCCACGCTAATTTTGATCGTGGTTGTACTAGTTTACATTCCCACCAACAATGTGGAACAGTTCCTTTTTCCCCACATCATCACCAGCATTTGTTATTATTTGATTTCTTGGTGATGGCCAGTCTTTCTAGGTAAGATGGTATCTTAGTGTTGCTTTAATTTCCATTTATCTAATGGCTAATGAAATTGAACTTTATAATATATTTATTGGTTGTTTGTATTTCTTCTTCTGAGAAGTGTATTAATTTCAGTTGTCCATTTTTGAGTGGATCTTTTATTTGAGGGGGGTTCTAAGTTTTTGAGCCCTTCACATGTTCTAAATGTTAGTCCTTTTTCACAGTAGCTGGCAAAAAATTTTCCCATTCCTTAGGTGATCTCTTTACTCTGTTGGTTGCCTCCCACTATACTTTTTCGTAGTACTTGGGGTGGAACACAGGATCTCATGCATACTAGGAACTACTCTACTATTGATTCTAAAAAATTTTCTTCTCCTGCAGGGTCCCTTTGACTTGAAATTATTACTTCATTCCTCAGGACTTCTGTGTCCTTATTAGTAGATAACATCAGATTAAGCTGTAAATTTCTTTCCAACTTTAATACTTCTTTCCAACTCCAACTCTATGATGTCCAAAACCTCTGCTGACTGACGGGGCAAACTATGTATGACATTTCTTTTTTTTTTTTTTGCGGTACTGGGGATCGAACTCAGGACCCTGCGCTTGCTAGGCAGGCGCTTATTCCACTGAGCTATATCCCCAGCCCTATGTATGACATTTTTTTGACATAAAAGTTAATTTGATTTTTAAGCAAGTTCTGGAGAATAAAACCTTTACCTCAGCCCCAGACTCAGTGGGCTTATTTAGTACTGGTGATCTGTGTGGGCTTTTTGAAGGAAGTTTTGGATAAAGAAATGATGATGTTTGACAATGTTAGTGGCTGCAACTGAGAACACAAGGTAGGAAAAGGTGATTGTCATTAGATCCATTTTGACGAGTGTGGTATTCAAAGGACATTTTAGCCTCTTGAGTTATTTTTGTCTCTTGTGTGTCAGAGTCTGAGTCTTGGTCTATTCCCCTGGAAAGGTAGGTAGACAGTTTAATGGTCACTCTGCCATCATTAAAGGACAATTGGTCTTGGTAATGGGCTCAAGTTTTCCTTTGTTTTGTCAGGAACTTCAACTGTAACAAGGAACCTGAGTAGCAAAAATACTTTGATGTGGGAAAAAATAAGTACCTTTTGCTGAAATCAGGTTGCTCTCATCATGGACTCTGAGCATGTTATGTTCCTTTCCACATTTATGTCTTTTTTTCTGAGTGTCCTGCTGCTCTTTGTTAATATCCTAGGTATTCTAATTGATCCTTTTCAAAGTCCCTCTCCCATACCCATCCCTTGACTGCATTTTCTCTTTTAAAACTCTAACAAGTGTCTACCCTATAGTTAAACACTTATATTACTGTCTCATTGTTCTTTGTGTGTCCATTTTGTCTCCTTAAATAGATTGTTTACTTCTTCTTCCTTTTTTCAAGACAGGGTCTTACTATGTAGTTCAGGCTGGCCTTGAATTCACTATGTAGCCAGGCTGGCCTTTCTCCAGCCTCAGCCTCCTGAGTGCTGGGATTACAGCTGTGCTCCACCATGCCTGGAGATTCACCCAGACTCTTGAAGTACCTTCCTATCTACTCTTCCTAGTTTGTCTTTCCTTTCCATAAATTTTTCTCCATAAAGCTGGAAGAGAAATCTAAAAATATAAATTTGAGAAGGCCTGTATGAGTTCAAGATGAAATTAAGCATTTCATTTTGACAGATGGATTCTTGATGGCTTTTTCAGATTCTCACAGCAGGGCAGGGGGTGGCTTAGAAGAGAACCCAGGTGTCTTGAGAACCAGTCCAAAGCTCCAGAAGGATATTCTCACTGAGTTGATTCCAAGTAACATTTTCTAAAAGTTGAAAGAAAGTACATGGCTTTTCGGTTGTTATAAGAGTTCAGCTACTGGATTGAGTTAAAAAATCCATTCTTAGCCATCAGTTTCTCCTTATGGTTTTGTCTTTAATCAGTTATTTTAAATATGTTCAAATAACTGAAGGAAATTATGTCTAAGTAACTTAAGTAACTAAAGGAAAATATGTGGATATTTCCCCAAATGTAGAATACCAAAAGAACATCAAGAAATAGAGTATATATATATATATAGTTACATATGTGTATAGTTATATATATATAGCTATATGTGTATATATATATCCATAGTATTTTTGTGTATATGCACACACATAACAGAAATTATGCAGTTAAAAAGTACAATAGCAAAAATGAGAATTTCACATAAGAAATTCAACAGATTTAAGTAGGCAAAGATAGTAATAAAGGATCTGTGCACTTGAAGATAGGTCAGGGGAGATTACCTAGTCTAGGATCAGAAAGAAAAAGATGAGAAATGAACAGAGCCTAGGGAGCTGGCAGAGCACCACTGAATGTACTGATATAAAACATAATGAGAGTTCTAGAAGGAGAGAGAAAAGGGAGCAGAAATAATATTTTAAGGACCTTAAGCTGCTAATTATTTTTTAACCTAACATTTTCCTTCAAAAATAAAGGAGGGAATAGATCGTATGATAGGTCAGAAGCAAGTCTCCATACATTCTTAAAAACAAATCAGGCCAAGTGTCTTTTCTGACCACAATGCAGTAAAACTAGGAATTAGTTACAAAAAATATCTTTGGAAATGTATAAACACATGGAAATTAAACAGCTTACTCTTGATTGATGAATGGATAAGAAGGAAACAGCAAAAGCAGTACTAAGGGGCCATTCTAGCAACCAGCACCGTGATGTCAGTAAAGCAGAAAGACCTCAGACAACCCATCTGTATCTCAAGAAGCTAGAAAAACAGGAACAAATAAAAACCAAAGTCAGTAAAAAGAAAGTAAAAAATAAAGACCAGAACAGGAAGAAAGGAAATACAGACTGAAAACTATAAAAATGATCAGTGAAACAAAGACCTGACACCAACACGTATCCAGGTAAATTGTCATACTCTTTCCAGTAATCACTGTGTTTGATTCATCATGTCACACAAGCTCATGAAATGTCTGACACACACACAGCTTGCAGTTAGCTGACTGTGTATGGTGGGCATAGGAGGCAGAGTTACACTGCCTTGTTCCCTCCACTTCGCAGTTTCCACTGTCACCTGCCTGTGCCTGAGCACAGCACAATCGAGATGTGAAAGCATCACTAAGAATCACATTATATTGTTAAAAGTTAATGATTTTGTGCATTGCAATTACTAGCTGTCACGTGCCACACGAGGCTCATGAACTGGGAGTGGGACGTGCCTGATTCAGGAGATCAACAAGAAAATATAAGATTTGAATAAAATCAGAATCCAGCTAGACCCAACACATCTATAGAATACTCAACATGGTAGAGTGCCCATTCTTCTTAAATGCATGTAGGACATTCTTCAAGATAATCTATAAAGCAAGCCAATAAAATTTAAAGAATTGAAATACTACAAAATGTGTTCTCCAACTGGAATGGGATGAAATTAGAATTCAATGACAGAAGGAAATTAGAGAAATTCACAAATATGTGCAAATTAACACATTTTTATACAACTAATGAGTCAAAGCATTAATCACAAGAGGTATTAGAATATCTTTAGATTAATGAAAATAAACATTACAGCCTACCAAAATTTACTGAATGTGGTAAAAGCAGTGCTTAGAGGGAAATTTTTAGCTGTATATGCCTAGCCTGAAAAAGAAAGCATATATAAAAATCAATAACCTGACTTTTCACCTTAAAAAGGTAAGAGTATAGCTCCGTGTTAGAGTACTTGCTTAGCATGAGTAAGGCTGTAGATTCAACCCCCAGCACTCTCCGCCCCACAAAGTATAAAGGAGAACTCTAGATCCAAACAAATAAGCATTTAGAATGGAAAGAAGTTATGTAGAGAATAGAAAAATAATAGACAAAATAAATGAAATATTTGTTCTTCAAAAGCATCAATAAAATATTGACAGTAAAGAGGGGACTTTATTACTCACTTTATTTTTTTTTTATTTATTTTTTTTATTTTAGAAACATAAAAGTACAAAAACATATTGACAAACAGACACCCATTATCATAGAAAATAGTACAATCACAACTAATCTATAGACAAGGTGATATGGTCTCAACAGTAGTTGTTGTTTAACCATTGATATCTTCGAATTGTAGATGTATGGACCCATATACAGACATGCAAATTTAGTCA